>OX596077.1:86620696-86864838 GCA_951394005.1 Protophormia terraenovae | reverse complement strand
TATCTATCTATCTATCTATCTATCTATCTATCTATCTATCTATCTATCTATCTATCTATCTATCTATCTATCTATCTATCTATCTATCTATCTATCTATCTATCTATCTATCTATCTATCTATCTATCTATCTATCTATCTATCTATCTATCTATCTATCTATCTATCTATCTATCTATCTATCTATCTATCTATCTATCTATCTATCTATCTATCTATCTATCTATCTATCTATCTATCTATCTATCTATCTATCTATCTATCTATCTATCTATCTATCTATCTATCTATCTATCTATCTATCTATCTATCTATCTATCTATCTATCTATCTATCTATCTATCTATCTATCTATCTATCTATCTATCTATCTATCTATCTATCTATCTATCTATCTATCTATCTATCTATCTATCTATCTATCTATCTATCTATCTATCTATCTATCTATCTATCTATCTATCTATCTATCTATCTATCTATCTATCTATCTATCTATCTATCTATCTATCTATCTATCTATCTATCTATCTATCTATCTATCTATCTATCTATCTATCTATCTATCTATCTATCTATCTATCTATCTATCTATCTATCTATCTATCTATCTATCTATCTATCTATCTATCTATCTATCTATCTATCTATCTATCTATCTATCTATCTATCTATCTATCTATCTATCTATCTATCTATCTATCTATCTATCTATCTATCTATCTATCTATCTATCTATCTATCTATCTATCTATCTATCTATCTATCTATCTATCTATCTATCTATCTATCTATCTATCTATCTATCTATCTATCTATCTATCTATCTATCTATCTATCTATCTATCTATCTATCTATCTATCTATCTATCTATCTATCTATCTATCTATCTATCTATCTATCTATCTATCTATCTATCTATCTATCTATCTATCTATCTATCTATCTATCTATCTATCTATCTATCTATCTATCTATCTATCTATCTATCTATCTATCTATCTATCTATCTATCTATCTATCTATCTATCTATCTATCTATCTATCTATCTATCTATCTATCTATCTATCTATCTATCTATCTATCTATCTATCTATCTATCTATCTATCTATCTATCTATCTATCTATCTATCTATCTATCTATCTATCTATCTATCTATCTATC
The DNA here is from genome assembly GCA_951394005.1 of Protophormia terraenovae. Taxonomy (NCBI): domain Eukaryota; kingdom Metazoa; phylum Arthropoda; class Insecta; order Diptera; family Calliphoridae; genus Protophormia; species Protophormia terraenovae. The sequence goes on along the minus strand of OX596077.1, from coordinate 86,863,670 downwards.
TATCTATCTATCTATCTATCTATCTATCTATCTATCTATCTATCTATCTATCTATCTATCTATCTATCTATCTATCTATCTATCTATCTATCTATCTATCTATCTATCTATCTATCTATCTATCTATCTATCTATCTATCTATCTATCTATCTATCTATCTATCTATCTATCTATCTATCTATCTATTCTATCTATCTATCTATCTATCTATCTATCTATCTATCTATCTATCTATCTATCTATCTATCTATCTATCTATCTATCTATCTATCTATCTATCTATCTATCTATCTATCTATCTATCTATCTATCTATCTATCTATCTATCTATCTATCTATCTATCTATCTATCTATCTATCTATCTATCTATCTATCTATCTATCTATCTATCTATCTATCTATCTATCTATCTATCTATCTATCTATCTATCTATCTATCTATCTATCTATCTATCTATCTATCTATCTATCTATCTATCTATCTATCTATCTATCTATCTATCTATCTATCTATCTATCTATCTATCTATCTATCTATCTATCTATCTATCTATCTATCTATCTATCTATCTATCTATCTATCTATCTATCTATCTATCTATCTATCTATCTATCTATCTATCTATCTATCTATCTATCTATCTATCTATCTATCTATCTATCTATCTATCTATCTATCTATCTATCTATCTATCTATCTATCTATCTATCTATCTATCTATCTATCTATCTATCTATCTATCTATCTATCTATCTATCTATCTATCTATCTATCTATCTATCTATCTATCTATCTATCTATCTATCTATCTATCTATCTATCTATCTATCTATCTATCTATCTATCTATCTATCTATCTATCTATCTATCTATCTATCTATCTATCTATCTATCTATCTATCTATCTATCTATCTATCTATCTATCTATCTATCTATCTATCTATCTATCTATCTATCTATCTATCTATCTATCTATCTATCTATCTATCTATCTATCTATCTATCTATCTATCTATCTATCTATCTATCTATCTATCTATCTATCTATCTATCTATCTATCTATCTATCTATCTATCTATCTATCTATCTATCTATCTATCTATCTATCTATCTATCTATCTATCTATCTATCTATCTATCTATCTATCTATCTATCTATCTATCTATCTATCTATCTATCTATCTATCTATCTATCTATCTATCTATCTATCTATCTATCTATCTATCTATCTATCTATCTATCTATCTATCTATCTATCTATCTATCTATCTATCTATCTATCTATCTATCTATCTATCTATCTATCTATCTATCTATCTATCTATCTATCTATCTATCTATCTATCTATCTATCTATCTATCTATCTATCTATCTATCTATCTATCTATCTATCTATCTATCTATCTATCTATCTATCTATCTATCTATCTATCTATCTATCTATCTATCTATCTATCTATCTATCTATCTATCTATCTATCTATCTATCTATCTATCTATCTATCTATCTATCTATCTATCTATCTATCTATCTATCTATCTATCTATCAATCTATCTATCTATCTATCTATCTATCTATCTATCTATCTATCTATCTATCTTATCTATCTATCTATCTATCTATCTATCTATCTATCTATCTATCTATCTATCTATCTATCTATCTATCTATCTATCTATCTATCTATCTATCTATCTATCTATCTATCAATCTATCTATCTATCTATCTATCTATCTATCTATCTATCTATCTATCTATCTATCTATCTATCTATCTATCTATCTATCTATCTATCTATCTATCTATCTATCTATCTATCTATCTATCTATCTATCTATCTATCTATCTATCTATCTATCTATCTATCTATCTATCTATCTATCTATCTATCTATCTATCTATCTATCTATCTATCTATCTATCTATCTATCTATCTATCTATCTATCTATCTATCTATCTATCTATCTATCTATCTATCTATCTATCTATCTATCTATCTATCTATCTATCTATCTATCTATCTATCTATCTATCTATCTATCTATCTATCTATCTATCTATCTATCTATCTATCTATCTATCTATCTATCTATCTATCTATCTATCTATCTATCTATCTATCTATCTATCTATCTATCTATCTATCTATCTATCTATCTATCTATCTATCTATCTATCTATCTATCTATCTATCTATCTATCTATCTATCTATCTATCTATCTATCTATCTATCTATCTATCTATCTATCTATCTATCTATCTATCTATCTATCTATCTATCTATCTATCTATCTATCTATCTATCTATCTATCTATCTATCTATCTATCTATCTATCTATCTATCTATCTATCTATCTATCTATCTATCTATCTATCTATCTATCTATCTATCTATCTATCTATCTATCTATCTATCTATCTAATCTATCTATCTATCTATCTATCTATCTATCTATCTATCTATCTATCTATCTATCTATCTATCTATCTATCTATCTATCTATCTATCTATCTATCTATCTATCTATCTATCTATCTATCTATCTATCTATCTATCTATCTATCTATCTATCTATCTATCTATCTATCTATCTATCTATCTATCTATCTATCTATCTATCTATCTATCTATCTATCTATCTATCTATCTATCTATCTATCTATCTATCTATCTATCTATCTATCTATCTATCTATCTATCTATCTATCTATCTATCTATCTATCTATCTATCTATCTATCTATCTATCTATCTATCTATCTATCTATCTATCTATCTATCTATCTATCTATCTACTATCTATCTATCTATCTATCTATCTATCTATCTATCTATCTATCTATCTATCTATCTATCTATCTATCTATCTATCTATCTATCTATCTATCTATCTATCTATCTATCTATCTATCTATCTATCTATCTATCTATCTATCTATCTATCTATCTATCTATCTATCTATCTATCTATCTATCTATCTATCTATCTATCTATCTATCTATCTATCTATCTATCTATCTATCTATCTATCTATCTATCTATCTATCTATCTATCTATCTATCTATCTATCTATCTATCTATCTATCTATCTATCTATCTATCTATCTATCTATCTATCTATCTATCTATCTATCTATCTATCTATCTATCTATCTATCTATCTATCTATCTATCTATCTATCTATCTATCTACTATCTATCTATCTATCTATCTATCTATCTATCTATCTATCTATCTATCTATCTATCTATCTATCTATCTATCTATCTATCTATCTATCTATCTATCTATCTATCTATCTATCTATCTATCTATCTATCTATCTATCTATCTATCTATCTATCTATCTATCTATCTATCTATCTATCTATCTATCTATCTATCTATCTATCTATCTATCTATCTATCTATCTATCTATCTATCTATCTATCTATCTATCTATCTATCTATCTATCTATCTATCTATCTATCTATCTATCTATCTATCTATCTATCTATCTATCTATCTATCTATCTATCTATCTATCTATCTATCTATCTATCTATCTATCTATCTATCTATCTATCTATCTATCTATCTATCTATCTATCTATCTATCTATCTATCTATCTATCTATCTATCTATCTATCTATCTATCTATCTATCTATCTATCTATCTATCTATCTATCTATCTATCTATCTAACTATCTATCTATCTATCTATCTATCTATCTATCTATCTATCTATCTATCTATCTATCTATCTATCTATCTATCTATCTATCTATCTATCTATCTATCTATCTATCTATCTATCTATCTATCTATCTATCTATCTATCTATCTATCTATCTATCTATCTATCTATCTATCTATCTATCTATCTATCTATCTATCTATCTATCTATCTATCTATCTATCTATCTATCTATCTATCTATCTATCTATCTATCTATCTATCTATCTATCTATCTATCTATCTATCTATCTATCTATCTATCTATCTATCTATCTATCTATCTATCTATCTATCTATCTATCTATCTATCTATCTATCTATCTATCTATCTATCTATCTATCTATCTATCTATCTATCTATCTATCTATCTATCTATCTATCTATCTATCTATCTATCTATCTATCTATCTATCTATCTATCTATCTATCTATCTATCTATCTATCTATCTATCTATCTATCTATCTATCTATCTATCTATCTATCTATCTATCTATCTATCTATCTATCTATCTATCTATCTATCTATCTATCTATCTATCTATCTATCTATCTATCTATCTATCTATCTATCTATCTATCTATCTATCTATCTATCTATCTATCTATCTATCTATCTATCTATCTATCTATCTATCTATCTATCTATCTATCTATCTATCTATCTATCTATCTATCTATCTATCTATCTATCTATCTATCTATCTATCTATCTATCTATCTATCTATCTATCTATCTATCTATCTATCTATCTATCTATCTATCTATCTATCTATCTATCTATCTATCTATCTATCTATCTATCTATCTATCTATCTATCTATCTATCTATCTATCTATCTATCTATCTATCTATCTATCTATCTATCTATCTATCTATCTATCTATCTATCTATCTATCTATCTATCTATCTATCTATCTATCTATCTATCTATCTATCTATCTATCTATCTATCTATCTATCTATCTATCTATCTATCTATCTATCTATCTATCTATCTATCTATCTATCTATCTATCTATCTATCTATCTATCTATCTATCTATCTATCTATCTATCTATCTATCTATCTATCTATCTATCTATCTATCTATCTATCTATCTATCTATCTATCTATCTATCTATCTATCTATCTATCTATCTATCTATCTATCTATCTATCTATCTATCTATCTATCTATCTATCTATCTATCTATCTATCTATCTATCTATCTATCTATCTATCTATCTATCTATCTATCTATCTATCTATCTATCTATCTATCTATCTATCTATCTATCTATCTATCTATCTATCTATCTATCTATCTATCTATCTATCTATCTATCTATCTATCTATCTATCTATCTATCTATCTATCTATCTATCTATCTATCTATCTATCTATCTATCTATCTATCTATCTATCTATCTATCTATCTATCTATCTAATCTATCTATCTATCTATCTATCTATCTATCTATCTATCTATCTATCTATCTATCTATCTATCTATCTATCTATCTATCTATCTATCTATCTATCTATCTATCTATCTATCTATCTATCTATCTATCTATCTATCTATCTATCTATCTATCTATCTATCTATCTATCTATCTATCTATCTATCTATCTATCTATCTATCTATCTATCTATCTATCTATCTATCTATCTATCTATCTATCTATCTATCTATCTATCTATCTATCTATCTATCTATCTATCTATCTATCTATCTATCTATCTATCTATCTATCTATCTATCTATCTATCTATCTATCTATCTATCTATCTATCTATCTATCTATCTATCTATCTATCTATCTATCTATCTATCTATCTATCTATCTATCTATCTATCTATCTATCTATCTATCTATCTATCTATCTATCTATCTATCTATCTATCTATCTATCTATCTATCTATCTATCTATCTATCTATCTATCTATCTATCTATCTATCTATCTATCTATCTATCTATCTATCTATCTATCTATCTATCTATCTATCTATCTATCTATCTATCTATCTATCTATCTATCTATCTATCTATCTATCTATCTATCTATCTATCTATCTATCTATCTATCTATCTATCTATCTATCTATCTATCTATCTATCTATCTATCTATCTATCTATCTATCTATCTATCTATCTATCTATCTATCTATCTATCTATCTATCTATCTATCTATCTATCTATCTATCTATCTATCTATCTATCTATCTATCTATCTATCTATCTATCTATCTATCTATCTATCTATCTATCTATCTATCTATCTATCTATCTATCTATCTATCTATCTATCTATCTATCTATCTATCTATCTATCTATCTATCTATCTATCTATCTATCTATCTATCTATCTATCTATCTATCTATCTATCTATCTATCTATCTATCTATCTATCTATCTATCTATCTATCTATCTATCTATCTATCTATCTATCTATCTATCTATCTATCTATCTATCTATCTATCTATCTATCTATCTATCTATCTATCTATCTATCTATCTATCTATCTATCTATCTATCTATCTATCTATCTATCTATCTATCTATCTATCTATCTATCTATCTATCTATCTATCTATCTATCTATCTATCTATCTATCTATCTATCTATCTATCTATCTATCTATCTATCTATCTATCTATCTATCTATCTATCTATCTATCTATCTATCTATCTATCTATCTATCTATCTATCTATCTATCTATCTATCTATCTATCTATCTATCTATCTATCTATCTATCTATCTATCTATCTATCTATCTATCTATCTATCTATCTATCTATCTATCTATCTATCTATCTATCTATCTATCTATCTATCTATCTATCTATCTATCTATCTATCTATCTATCTATCTATCTATCTATCTATCTATCTATCTATCTATCTATCTATCTATCTATCTTGATTTGTGTACTCTAGTATCTTACGGCTTGTAACCAGAACAACTTCAGTTTTGTGCTCTGCTAGTTCAAGTCCAACCCCTTTCATCCATTTTCCAATTATTTGGGTGACTTCATTGGCAATCATCTCTACTTCATCAATATATCTTGCCGTGACCGTCACAGCAATATCATCCGCGAAACCTATTATATTCGCCTCTTCTGGTATTTCTAAGGTAAGGACATCATTGTACATGATGTTCCATAGCAAAGGTCCAAGCACTGAGCCCTGTGGAACGCCTGCCGTCACATCATATGTCTGGATCCCATCGTCTGTATTATAGCACAATTTTCTGTTCGTGAAGTAACTGCTTATGATCCTTGTCAGGTAGTTCGGAATACCAAGTCTACGTAACGTCTCGATTATAAGTCCCCAGTTAGCTGAGTTGAAAGCATTCTTTACATCGAGAGTGATGACTGCGCAATACTTTTTCATAGCTCCTTTGCCCTCTATTGCCACTTGAGCTATTTTTGTGACCAAGTTGATAGCGTCAATTGTGGATCTCGCTTTACGGAATCCGTACTGTCGATCCGATAAACCTCTTCTAGTTTCAACGATTGGTAGCAGTCGATTGTATATTATCTTCTCAAATATTTTTCCTATAGTGTCCAAAAGGCAAATTGGCCTATACGACGAGGGATCACCAGGCGGTTTATTAGGCTTTGGGATCAATACCAGCATCTGTTTCTTCCAAGGATCTGGAAAAGTACCTTCTTTTAAACAGTCATTAAATGTGTCAGCGAAGATTTTTGGCCTTCCCGTAACTGCCAGTTTAAGAGCCTTGTTCGGTATATAATCCGGGCCCGGAGCTTTCCTGTCTCCTATTTTCTTAGCAATCTCGATTATTTCCTCCTCCGTTATAATCGGTATATGCTCTGTATATTCTGTTATATTTACTGAGTATCCATATCTTTGGTGTTCGGGAAAAAGTGTCCTAACTATCCTATCCATTAGGAGTGGACATGTCGGTTGTGGGCATTTTTTCCCTTTAAGTCTCGAAGTGACTACCCTATAGGCCTTTCCCCATGGGTCTGAGTCTGCTTCTGAACATATCTGTTCGAAGCTTTTTCTTTTGCTTCTCATAATTGCATGCTGAAATTCTCTTCTGGCTGTTTTGTATTCTTGACTAACTTCTTGGAAATTGGCTCTACCCCTGGATCGCTGAGCTTTTCGTCTCGCTTTAAAGCACGTCTTCCGTAGATTGTTTATTTCACCATTCCACCAGTAGTTTGGTTGCCGCTTTTCCGTCATTCTGCGCCTCGGCATTGCAATGTCACATGCTTCTTTAAGTTTCGCTGTTATCTGGTTCACTTTGTCCGCAGTGGTACCAGTTAGATCAGCACCCTGTGAAAACTCCAGCATAAAAACCTCTTCGTCTAGTTTCTTTGTAGCCCAGCCCACGTATTTAGCTCTACATTTGTTTAGACCATGTTTAGATCTGCTACACCTTTTAAGTGAGAATTGTATAGCCTGGTGGTCACTATGGGTATATTCATCACTTACTGACCATTCTGCATTCCTTGCCAGTGAGGCACTCATGAATGTTAGGTCTACTATGGAACTCAGTCCCCTAGCCATAAAGGTTGGTTTATTACCGCTATTTGAAAGCACAAGGTCGGACCCCGCTAAGGCTTCAAGTAAGATACGTCCACTTGTATTCGTATATTTGCTTCCCCATTCAACTGCCCATGCATTAAAATCTCCTGCTATAATTTTTGGGTTGTGTTGCTCTGAGTCTCTTACTAGGCGGGCTAACATTTGTTTGTACTCTTCCGTTGTTGCACTTGGACGGGCATAGCAACTGTATATATATATATATATATACCTCCAATTTTGGCTCTTACGAATCCATCTTCAGGTTTCTGTGAAGTTTCCTCTATTGTCTGGTTTCCACAAGCCCATATAGCCGCTTTACCGGATATGTCCTTCACCCACATCGTATTGTTCATATTCTTGTGCTGTTCGCATATGATGGCGACATCAACACAGGTTTCGCAGATAGTCTGCGAAAGCAAGTCCTGTGCCGCCTGACAGTGGTTAAGGTTCAGTTGAAGAAACCTCATTTACGCATTGTCTTTAGAGCCTGCTTAAATACAGGACATCTTCCACTACCTGCAACATGAAGAGTATCTGTATTCCCTAGTTGTTTACAGAACTAGATTCCGGCTTATTAACGCAGACCTTCGCAATATGCCCAATGACTCCACATCTTCTACACATCTTTGATCTATCTTGTGCACACGTACAGTTTGTCGCAATATGGCCGAATTCTAGGCATCTGTAGCACCTTTTTATAGACACCTGTTCCCTTTATATCCATTGGTAGACTTATGATAGCGGTTTGGGTGTCTCCATAGCTTGTTATTAGGCTCCTTATGTCGGAATCTTTTATTCCTTCAACTCCAAGCTGATTCATGAGTGCGTTACATATTTCCTCCTTTGTAGTCACCTCATCAATATCCTTACACTCAATGCGTATTTCCTGTTTACGGGTTCTGATATCCGCTTGTGAGCCAATGCTCTTTTCCACCTGTCCGTGGAATTTGTCCATCTCATTCTTGTTGGCTGATTTTATTTCCAAAAGTAGGTCTCCTTTTTGAGTCCGTCGTATACGTGAGACGTTTTCTCCGAGGTCCTTTAATGTTGGGTCTGCCTTAATTTTCCGCAGTATGTCAGCATATGTAGTTTCGCCCCTGGTAGAAATTATCATCGCGTCTGCTCGAGCTGATTTCTTTTTCGTTTTTTTACGTTTTACCTCCTTCCACTCATTTTTATCCTCTTTGCTTTCACCCAGTGCTTCCACAACGTTTTGCTTTTCCTTGTTGTATTTGGATTTTTGGTTCACCTTTCTTATTCTTTTAGGCGTTTGGGTCTTTGTTGGACTATCCGCCAGATCCCTGCTCCTTTTCAGGTCTTTTGTTACAACCAGCGAGTTAGGAGTTGTTTGTGTTGACTGCTCGTTATTCTTCAAAGTCTGTTTATTTTCTCCTGTTTCTACATCCTCTTTAGCTTTGTTATACGTAACTTTAATCGCTCTAATCTGCTCCTTAATAGCGTGATGCACATTGTTCCTATTTTTTACATACTCCAATAATTTATTTATTAAACAACCTAATTCAGCAAACGAATTATTCGTAGGACATTGATCTGATGACTTACTGGTTGATTCCGCTGATGTCGTTGGTGTGGTATGACTCACTATTGGTGGTGATCTCTGTATACCAGAGTTTCTTCTGAAAGGGTTCTGTGCCACTACCTCCATGTCACAGAGATTGCCTGTAGCATTATGCTCTATCCCAGCCAGGTTTGCTACTGGAGTAGAGTTTTTGCGGTAGCTGGATATCGACGACTGAAAGCCCGCGTTCGCACTTTCCAAAACCGCCGGTACTGGGTTTATTACTCCCTGCACCGTAACATTTAATTCCTTATCTTCCATTTATAGTAAATTAGTGTTTTGCGTTTATTACCAATCCGCCAAGGTTTTATTTCAGCCGCTCCTTACATGGAGAACAGACGCTGACCAGGAAGCCGTCCACTATGGATACCGTCGCGCCTGGCTTTATGACTGGGAAAACCACGAAGTCGTCACTCTTCTAACTATGCCTCTCTTGAGGATACCCCTGTGGCTGGATACTTATTTTGGGGCGGCATCCTCTCGCCTCTTCACAGGACTTCACAAAGCACATGTGCCTTTTTGTAGCACGCTCTCCGTACCTGCGTACTAGGGTCCGCGGGATCGTAAATTCCCGTTATTCTCTCCAGAGAATACCCTTGCGGGTCTATCTATCTATCTATCTATCTATCTATCTATCTATCTATCTATCTATCTATCTATCTATCTATCTATCTATCTATCTATCTATCTATCTATCTATCTATCTATCTATCTATCTATCTAATTTTTAAGAAAAATGTTATATTTCAATTACTAAATAAATATATTTTTTTAATCCTTTAATTACTATGTATTTCATTTCGGGGGGTGGCGAAGAATATAATAAATAATAAATAAAAAGTTTTTTAATTTATAACTCCAGAAAACTACATTTCGATTAACAGGTTATTCGACACAAATTATTGGGTTTATTCGTTATTATTCGGACAGTTAATTGACCAAAGTTAACCGAATGACGGTTAATCGATTGGATACCCTACTAAATACATATGCTGAGATAGTAATTTTTATTTACATTTTTTTTTTTTTTTTAGACCGTAACTACTTTATTCCAATTTGTGGTAAAAATCTTGAGTTGTTTTTATTCCTAGCTGTTGCACATGCATGTATGTGTATATTTAAAGCTCTTAGAAATGCAGACAGTTCATTGTCACTAATAAAACTTTGTCTACATGAATAAATAAATTATAAAGAAAATTTTAAAACAACAATGTCATTTACACGTTACACATTTACTTTTGGCTTTTGTTAAACTGTTGTTAATTTGTTTGTAAATTTTAATAGAAATAAGTTAGCTTTTTTTATTATTAAGTTGACTTACAGTTTTCTTTGTTGCATTGTCTAAATGGAGCACATTGTTGACAAATTATGACTATGCGGTCTGTTTTCTTTTCATTCTATTCTTTTATTTACTGAAGCTATTATTGTCTACGGTTATTATGTTGTATTTATGTAAATAATTTCATTACGACAATGACCAGTAAAGTAAGTGCAATTTATTATAATGGTTTTGTATAAGACATCCTATAGCAATTTTAAATCTTAGAATTATTTTAACAAATTGTTGGCGTTCTTAATTTTTTTATTATTATAATATTTATTATTATTATTATTATTATTATTATTATTATATTTTTTTTTTAACTCAAATATGTACTTATCAAGGTTGGCTACTGTTACCGCTACAAAAAAAAAAAACCCATTGAAATTAACTACCGTTATTTAAATATGTAATTTTACCGCTATTTAAAAACCACTACCGAAATAACACAAAATGCCGATAACGCTAAAAAAACATTACCGAAATATCTCGAAGTACTGACTAGTCGTCTTCACATAACATAAAATATTTAACATTAACACTAACATCATGTTAATGATAAATTTAGATCGTTCAATTTGATGTTAATATTAATTTTCTCGATGTTTAAACATGGTTCTTTTAACACTTGCTTTAACAACCGTGTTTAAACATCAAAAAAATTAACAAAAAATTATCAGTAACATGATGTTAGTGTTAATGTTAAATATTTTATGTTACGTGAAGACGACTAGTGATAACGCTAAAATATTGTTACCGAAATAACTAGAAATATTGTTATCGCTAATATATCGAAATAATTTTGAATCTGTTGCACACCTTGGTACGTTAAAGTGGCTTACGAAAAAATTTTTAGATGTACCCCTCTAGAAATAAAGATTAGTAGGGTGAGCATTCGACATGGAGGCACATTCGTTTTTGCCAATTATCTTGAAAACGAAGTAAAATTTGATAAATGAAATATCTGTGCATCTATCAAATTTTGAAATTTTCAACATTACATATAGACTCTCTAGTGTTAATTGAATTCAAACAGAAATCATTTAGTGATTTTCTCATCCACAGATTTTGGTTCGCCATTGTTAACTGAATTTTTATTTATTTTACACAAAATTCAATTAAACAAATTAATTTTTGTTTGTTTTTTAAAACACTGTATTAAAAATAAAGTAAAAGACCATCATATGTAGGAAAACGATTAGCCTCAATTTTCGTTATGTGAAAACTAACTTCAAAACATAATAGAGAAATATTAACAGTTGGAGTATGCATTTAAATAATTCGTGAAATATTAAGATTGTCATTATTTAAATATGTAATTTTACATATTTCCGATCATTTTCAACAATTATTGGGTTTTAAGGTACCATTGGGAAGGTCTCTTCTGATACTACTGAAAATTGCAGATAATTAACCCTTTAAAAACCAAAGGGTCAATTATATACACTTGGTTCCCAAAAGATTAAATCATTAATTTTTGCAAAAAAGTTGCATGACTCTATGGTAAGCGGAAAGAAGACGAAAATAAGATATCAAAAATGTTTAACTGACTCATTGTAACCAGTAAAGTAGTTGTGTGAGCACAAAATTTAAACTTTGTAGCAGTTAAGGTGATTGTGTATGTAAAAAAAGAGCCACCTCGTAGTCTTCGAAATTATTATTGTCACTTTATTGACCCTTCGGTAGTCGTGAAGGTGATTGTGTATGCAAAAAAAAGACACCATGTAGTTGTTGAGGTGGAATAGACTTCCTCCAAGGACAAGCCCATGTTAAAGTGACTAGTCACGTAGCTAATAAAGTGACTAGTGGTACCCTAATGTAGTATGTTAGGTAACTTGTACTGCTGAATAGTTAGTTAGAGATTAGCATCACCACTTTTTATGTACATGTATTATTCTTATTCTATCCTTCATTTTTTTAAAATGTAGTTTATAAGATTATTGTTTAATAAACAAATACACTCTTAAATAATAAAAGCTACAACAATTTGGCGACGAGGTGCAAATCAAAAAATAAAAAACTCAAAATATATAAGTACATACCAAAAATAAAGTACGTGTAAATATTAATAAGTGCAAAATTAAATTACACTAATATAAATGGATCCAGTACAATTTAAACAATTTATGGATGTGCAACAAAGAATGTTGGGGGAAATATTTAAATTTGCTTCTGCAAATTCTACTTCAACACAAAATGTAGCAAATACAATTTTAGTGCCCAATTTTGATCAATTGATTCAACTAAAGAACCCAATAAGATCTATATTCAACGTCACAAAAATTACACAGACATGAAAGGCATAACATCAAATTCTGAATATTGCCCCAAACTTTTGCTCAATTAAATTGGTACTAAAAACTTCAACACCATTATAGCACTTACAGTTCTCAAGTCACCATCAGAGATGAAATATAAGGATTTACTTGAAATTCTAGAAGTCCATTTTTCACCAAAGAGAAATCATTTTGTTAAAATGTAGTTTTTAAGATTATTGTTTAACAAATCAATTACTCTAAAATAATAAAAGCTACAACAATTAGTTTTATTACTAAAGGGTTCAATGAATCCATATGGGCCATTATCAAAAATTTTTGATTTAAGGCCTTCAGAAAAAAATTATTTTTTTCTGATGGCACATTAAAAATTATTTGTACAAATATAAAGTGACTCGAATGCATGTAGAACAGTGATGCGCAATTTTCAAATTTCCTGACTCGCGAGTCTGGACAACAAATGCTGCCTACACAACGCTGCTTCACACGTACACTATAAACAACTTCTTTTGACTGTTGCTCTCTCCTTAATGTCAATGGAAATTAAGCAGAGTTTTTTGCTGCTTTACATACACAAGCGCAAATGAATAGTAGTGTGTGTGCGCATCACTGATGTAGAATCAGTTGGCGTTAATCATTTTTTGCAGGGGGCGCGAAAGTTATAGCGGTTTTAAGTTGAATATATACAAATTTTAACAAACTAGAAGTTTATGTACAAATCTGGTAAAAAATTACACGTAATATCAAAACTTACTGAGTTATTCAAATTAAATTTATGATATTTTCAATGTTTGATGGTATTAGTGAGGCATATTTTAGGATTTCCTAGTAAAAATTTTCTTTATAATAAAAATCGCAATTTTTAAAAATTTTGCGAAAAATACTGAATCTAAGTTATTTCTCCATATAGTATATGAAAATATGTTTAATCACAGTTTTAAACAGCATTTCTTCTATTCAATATTGTGATTCTTTTTTACTCTAGTAAATATTGTTTTGTCCATAAATTTTTATCTCTCGAAATTTTTGATGCGCCTCCGCATTTTCGTTAAGCATTACAAACACCACCTAATTATGCCAATTATAATTAATTTCGTGCTATCCACACGATGTGTCTAAGCAAAAGGTATTTTGACAAAAGTGTCCCGATTTCAACTATCAAAGAGATTCGGCTTAAATTGTTGGTCCTAATCAATTATATTCGTCGCTATTATTATATCTATATGTCCATGATTTGTAGAAATTGCAATTTGCTATATAAAAATACAAAAACAAAAAGCGCAATTTTTACGTAATTTTCAAAAAGTCCATACAATTTTTTTATTAAATTTATTTTTAATACTCCACCGATATTGAGTAAAATTACAAAAAACTAAGTTCACACAGTAATCCAAGCTATACCCAGTAAAAAAAACGATCAAGAGCTTCCAAAAAAGAACATTTTCACCACTTCAAAAGTGGAACAAAGTAATTATTAACTTTTTTTTTATAAACTTTTTTGGAAGTAATTATTAACAACTTCCAAAAAAGTTTATTTTATTATAAATGAAATTTAAGCTGGATACTTTCTAAGAAGATTAAAATTTTATAAATTTTAATGCATTTTTATTATCTTTTAATAAAGCTAAAACTGTTTTTTTGTAAAAAAATTTCATAAACATAGTTTTAAAGGAAGTACTTCAAAAGAAATGAATAAGAAGCATAAAAGAAGAACATCCTACCAATGACAACCATGGGTTAAAAAAAGAACTTCAGCAGCTCTTTTGCACCAGTAAGTACTTCCTTCCAATGCCAACACAATGTTAA
This sequence comes from Protophormia terraenovae, assembly GCA_951394005.1. NCBI lineage: Eukaryota > Metazoa > Arthropoda > Insecta > Diptera > Calliphoridae > Protophormia > Protophormia terraenovae. The sequence goes on along the minus strand of OX596077.1, from coordinate 86,848,387 downwards.
ATTCATGACTTTTTCAGCTCTTTTTCAGTTCCTGTTTTGCTGGGTATGAAACTGTGAATGTGTTCCGCGAAAAACTGAGTTTTTGAAAAATGTTCGCTCTTGTGTTCACCGATTTGGGACTAACTACTACGCTGACTATTTCGAGCACATCAAGGAAATATAGCGCAAAATACGCATAATTACAACAGAAATAAATCCTTATTCCAAATTTTGTATTTTCTTGAGGGGCGCACAGACCCAGCCCAAAAAACCAAATATTTTAAAAATTTTGTCATCAAAACTCGTTTACCCTGTATTTAAGTGCTGAAAGTCTGCACAGTAAAGTGCAGATAAATGCATAATAAATAATCCACAAAGTCCGGTTAGTTTATATATGATAGAATGAGACCAAAAAGTATAAATGCGCAAACAAAAAGTGTAGAATAATGTGAAAAACATAAGCAATTTTTACTCGTTTTTCTAAGTTATTGAACTTTGAACAGCAATCATGACTAAGAAGAAAAATATAGTGCTAAAATTGTGCACTCTATTAGTTTCAAGTCTTGTGAGTGAGTTCAGATCTGTAACCAATTTTTTTTAAATATCATAACCACAAAACTTATTAAGGATTTAAGTCAGTTTCAGCCAGGTTACACATTTTTATACTTAATTAGGCCATTCCAAAAATGCTATAAAATCTAAATTACGATAAAAAATGTATGAAATATTCAAACTTTAAGAAAATAGAAACTTTACTAAAACCTTAATTTTGCGAGAATGAAAACAAATGTTAAAAAAGAATTTGCTCATTAAGTATAAAACGTCATTTGTCTATTATATGTCAATAGATAATAAATTTTTTAAATAATTCTTACATCTCTTTTCGTTAGCAGAATATTATGATTTTATTAACATCTTTTGTTTGCAAAGGGCGTATAGCAAAAATGAAATCTATTAATAATTCTAAGGCAACTTCTCCATGAAACTATGGGTCTAAAATTAAACACCTAGCTACCGCTGACAGATATGAAAGTTAACAGTTAAAGGTACAAGAAGTTTAATGGGCGATAATCCACAGGACTGGACTTTTTGGTACTATTTTGTTCCTCAAATTCTACCTTCTTAATTTTTTGTGATAATGAATGTAAAAAATTTAACGATATAAAATAAAACTAGAGAGAAACTATAGTAGGTCAAGACCGACCATATGATACCCTACACAATTACCCCTGTGTCCAATTGTAAACCAACACTTTAACTAAATATAAAATAAATTATATAAATACAGAATAATGCATTTATACTAACATCTATATGATTTTTTGCCCTTTAGGATGATTCCCGGAAGTGGGTTATATGGGAGCTTTGGTAAATTATGGACCGATTCTCATAAATTTTGCCAATGTTGTTTCTACTTATATAAAAGTTATTTGTGTTGAATATTAACTTGATACTATTACTCGTATGTGATTCATGCACGTTAAAGTGATTTTCGGAAGAGGGGTTTATATGGGAGCTATGGTCAATTATTGACCGATCCTGATGGAATTTGGCATATAGATTAACACTTATTAACTCCTTTGTACCGAGTTTCATTGAAATATTGCTATACTTACGGCATTTATGATCGTTAAATCCCTATTCCGGGGGGACATTTGTATGGGGACCAGGTGAAATAATGGACGGATCATAACTAATTTCAATAAGCTTCGTCATTGTACCAAAATAATTATCTGTACTAAATTTCATCAAGATATCTTCTAAATTGCGACCTGTACTTTGTTCACAAGGTTTACATGGACAGACAGTCAGACGGACGGACGGACGGATATCGTTAAATCGGCTCAGAAAGTGATTCTGAGTCGAACGGTATACTTTAAGGTGGTGGTCCGATAATTATTTCTGTGCGTTACAAACATCAGCACATACACCCCAACCACCTATTGTGGTGTAGGTTATAAAAACATAACTATACTTTAATACTTTATTGATGCACTACGATTCTTCTAAACTAAAAAACATATAAATTAATTTTCAAACGTGTTATTTTGTTATCAAAAATGTATCAATCATGTTGTTAGTACTTCCCCAGCTAAAAACGAGAGAAAAAGATATAGTCGGTCAAGCCCGACCATATGATACCCTACACCATTGTGTAAATTATAATTCGGGGAGGGGTCTATTATTCGACTTGGAGTCAAATGTGGACCGATACTCATAAGTGTAAAATAAAACATACGAATACAGAATATTACGTTGATGCTGACATTTATATGAATTTATTTACTTTTGGGTGATTCCCAAAAGAGGGCCTTATATGGGAGCAATGGTAAATTATGGACGGATCTTTGTAAAATTTGGTACTATCATTTATGTTCATGCAAAACTTATTTTAGTAACTTGATACTAAAATTTTAATAGGATTTATGCCCGTTAAAGTGATTTTCTGAAAAGGGGTTTTTATGGGAGCTATGGTTAATTATGGACCGATCTTTTTAAAAATCGACACACTTATTAAGACTTATATGAAACGTATATGTGCCAAATTTCATTAAAATATTTTTATATTTAAGGGATATATGATCGTTAAACCCTTTTCCGGGAGGACATTTGTATGGGGGCTAGGTGAAATAATAAACCGATCACAACCAATTTCAATAGGCTTCGTCCCTGGACTATAAGAAACTTTTGTACCGAATTTAATTAATTTTGGTTCAAAATTGCGATCTATAGTTTCATTACAAGCTTTACATGGACGGACAGACGGACGGACATCGTTAAATCGACTCAGAAAGTGATTCTAAGCCGATTGGTATAAATTAAGGTGGGTCTTAGACCAATATTTTTGGGTGTTACAAACATCAGCACAAACGCATAATACCCTCCCCACCTATGGTGGTGTAGGGTATAAAAATATGTATGGATCATATATACAACATATATTATGTTGCATATATGTTTGGATCCGAAAATTGAGGGTATATGACCATATATATCCATATGTATTCATACATGTGTAAAAACCCTATTGTGAATAATAAAACTATTTTTTTTTATACCCTACACCACCAACGGTGGTTGGAATATTTTGATGAAATTTAGTACAAATAAATTTTCAGCAAAAATTCGTCGGCCAAATTTCATGAAGATCGGTCCATAACTGGCCATAGCTCCCATATAAACACCTCTCCCGAAAATCACTAATGTGCATAAATCCCATACAAATGTTAGTATTATGTTAATATTTAACACGAGTAAGTTGTATATAAGTAAAAACAAAATTATGTGGATCGAAATGGTGTAGGGTATTATATAGTCGGGCTTGACCGACTATATCTTCTTCTCTCGTTTTTTATTTACTTTATTGTAAGCGCAAAAATAAAATCGTAATATGCATACAGTCTAAATTTTTTGATACAATCATTATATAAAATAAATCTTACATTTTCGCCGAAACAGCAGTGAATTTGTCCTTTTAGAGTCTCTTCATAAGGTGTGCCATTTAGAATGCTGCATTGATGAAATTCCTTGCATAAATTTAACAAAATCTGCGGAAATATACGAAAATTAAAAATGGAATCATGTTTATCAATAATATTCGCACACTTGACTTCTTTATTGCAGTAATCTTCTTATTTTTTTTTATAATTTAATATTTTGTTAGAATTTTTATATTTCAATTTTTTTGAAATGTCAAGAAATGAATATTCTTGCTCAGAATAGATTTAAGACAGAAAAATTAAATAAAAAATAACAGTTTTTTGCATATAACTCGCTTATAAAGCTTGGTACGTGTTTTGATGTTATTACAACATTTAAAGATAACAAAATTTCCAACAAATTTCCTGAAGTATATTTTTGTGTAACTTCATTATTTTAAGAGTTATATTGCATTTTATGTTTGATTTAATATTTGATATATGGATTCATATATGAAAATTGATTTCATATATGAAACCATATATGGTAAAAATTTTATAAGCATATTTCCATATATGACAAAATAGTTCATATATTTTACTATATATGTTTCCATATATTGCAAAATATTTCATGTGTGAATCCACACACTTTCATATATTGACCCATATATAACAATACATCATCATACATGAGCCATACATTAAAATATATGACCATTTTCAGCTGGGTCTTGAATATTCTATTAAATAGGGGTTAACAATTTTACTTTTAGGTACTTTTTAACTAAAATATTTAAAAAGTTTGTTTTTGTTAAAGTCGACTTAATATCTATCTATACATCATTAGTTTTTTGGTACCCTGTGTTAAGTAACTCATGGAAGCCCTAGAGGAAAGAGAACCGGTTCAAAACTAGTCACGTGACAGGTTCTCATTGTTAGTGACCGGTTCCGGAACTTTATATGGAAGAAACCAGTTCCTGAACTTTATATGGGAGGGGTTGTCATTGGAGGTGGCTAATTAGCAGTTTCGATTAATATAACAAAAATTGTATTAAAAATCGGTAATTGTTTAGAACCCACGTTCTTCTGACGTTAGACACATTTTAGCGCATTTAAAAAGCATGTCAGAAATTAATAAAATGCAGTATATTTTTATAATTTTTAGAGCAATATTATTAAGAATTTTTTAAGGGTTCTAGTGAATATTTACAAAAAAAAACCTATTACAAAAAGAGACGCATTTATTAGTATTTTTTTAGAGGTTTACAAGGATTATTTATATTTAAAATTTGTTTAAAATCGAATAAATGTTTTTTTTTTAATCATATTCCCGTTGAGATCAACTTCGTAGGTGAAACCATTCCCACTACCCCCTGATCCGATATCTTATGGAATTATTAAAAAAAAATCGTTTTTGAGCCACTGTGCAGCGGATATTTGCAGTATCTATAACATATTACATTAATTTTAAAAAATATATTGAACTTCAAATTTTACTATTGCGAAATCTCTCATCCTAATTCTACCCGATGCCCCGTTGTCTGGGTAACTACAAAAGGAATGAAACAAGAAAATATTTGTTTATTCCTTTATCCATGAAAGTTCTACTTTAATACAGAGTAATGGAAAAAATTTGTCACATAAGGAGCAAATGTATGTTTTCACATAGATATGGATACACACAAACATAGGGCTTAGTGAGCGCGAATAAAATTCTTCTTTTTAGGTTCATTGTTTGTTAGAAATTTAATCAACGGCTTGTTATGTGCTTATAAAGGAAGATACTTCTGCTCGTATATTACAGTTATTGCTGTTGCATGGATTGAAAATATTGCACCAACAAACACAAGGAATGCGATACTCCTTTGTTGCAATCTAGAACAATTTCGTTGATAGTTATACCCTGCCGTACACACACTTTGTACCAGAAGTAATAAAGAGCTGTAAAGAGAAAAGATGAATACGTATGAATATATACTTATGTGAATATACGTATCGTTGGTGCGTTAACGAATAGCCCTATATGTTTTCTAACTACTTTTCAAGAAAAAAAAAAAGAAAAAGAAACTTGCAACTTGTTTTTAATTTTTGATATTTTAGTTTATCACTGGAACATTTTTTCATGTTGTTTTATATAGGATTTTTAGTGTTTAGAACTTTTGTAACTTAAAACCCGTTGAAGTGGTGGAAAACGCTTCGTCAGTGCACCGACGATATACGTTCACAAAAGCAAAACATAAGAGAACAATAATAATGAGAAACAAAATAAGAAAATGAAACAATGGATAATAATCTAAGATACCTAACACTTACACTTGTGATATTGTTGCAGCTGCCTGTCTCTGTTGCATCATTCTTCATCCATGCATATTATTATTGTATGTATTTTTTGTGAATTTTCTATATTTGTCATAGAAAAGGGAGTGGAGTGTTTAAGTTCCTAAAAATTTGTTAAGATTTTTTGCAAGTTTTCTTATGCTGGTACTTTATCAAATGTTTATGTTGTTCATGTAGTCGTTGTATTCTATCAATAAATTTTATTTTAATTTTCATATAAATACATACATATATACATTAGGGGTATAACTTTTTGCAATTTTTGCGAATATCAAAATTTACAGGGTGTAGATTTATAGGACATGAAAAAATATTGAGAAACGCGATATTAAAAAGTTTCTGCACCAAACGCGTTGAAGTTTTGTATTTAAAATTTTTTAAATTTGATCATTATTTTTCATGCATTACTTTTATTAGAAACCAAATTATATGTCTCACTCACATATTTTTTTTTTTTATTATTATTATTATTATTTTTTTTTTTTTTTTTTTTTTGTCTTACAAAAATTCATAATAGAGTGATTCAATATCAAAACGGACAGCAATCGGACTTGACATCTCCGACGTCAATGAAATTCACTACAGATATTGGCAATTGGAAGTGTTTCCCAAATCTTAAAATTTTAGACCCTTTCCGGTCCAAAAATATGACGGTTTGAAAAACGAGAAAAACCTAAAAAATTTACAAAGGTGCATTCGTTTAATTGCTAATAAATTCTAAACTATAAACGGTAGTTATCTAGTTTTAGTTTCATAATAAAGACAAAAATATTACCTTTATAAAGATATTTATAAATTTTTTTTAAATCAAAAATTCAAAGGTCAAAGTTGGACTTATAATAATCAAATCATTATATTTCAAAAAACGGTATTATAAAAATTCTGAAAAAAATATAAAATGTTGACGTAACTCTTCTTCCTACGCACGGAAAATTTCAAGTTGGAGTCTCATTTAGATTAGAAGTTATGGACCAAAATAAAATTTAATTACTTATAACTTATAAACTATACAAAATAAAATTTAAATTTTAGTATAATTTTAAAGATTAAGATATTGTCTTCAAAATTATGTAAAGTAAATTTATTTAATTTGAAAGTTCAAAGGTCAAATTTAAACTTATAAAAATTAAATCTTTATATCTCCAAAAACGATATTTTTAAAATTCTTAAAAAAATATATAATGTTAACACAACTCGTGCAAAATTTCATATTGGACACTCATTTAGTTTAGAAGTTATGTAACAAAATATAAACCAAAGTCAAATTTTGTATATAAAATTTCATTTTTTTTTTAAATAAAACAAAAAAAAAATAATAATTTAAATTAATTTTTGTAAATATTTTAAATTTTTACATACAAAAAAATTGCCTTTTACTATATTTTGCTTCATAAATCTTTTTATGCGTAAATTTAAAGCCAATATCTATTTCTATCAAATGAGAAACAAATTAGAATTTTACAATGTATAGTTTAGAAGTTATGAGCAATAAACTATGTACACTTTTGGATAAAATTTGATAGTTTTTCAATTTTTCAATTTTGGTCATATTTTTGGACCAGAAAGGGTCATAAGTCTGAAAGTTTGCAATTTGAGCAACACTTGTAATAGGTAATAACTGTAACGAATTTCATTGAAATCGGAGGCATGAAATCCGAAAATTAATGTTTTTTTGTCCGTTTTGATATGGAATTACTCAATATTTGTTTTTATAATTTTTTAACTTTTTATACCCTACACCACCATAGGTGGGGAGGGTATTATGCGTTTGTGCTAATGTTTATAACACCCAAAAATATTGGTCTAAGACCCACCTTAATTTATACCAATCGGCTCAGAATCACTTTCTGAGTCGATTTAACGATGTCCGTCCGTCCGTCTGTCCGTCTGACCGTCTGTCCGTCCATGTAAACCTTGTAATCAAACTACAGGTCGCAATTTTTAACCAAAATGTATGAAATTTAGTACACATATTTCTTTTAGTCCAGGGACGAAGCCTATTATGATCGGTCCATTATTTCACTTAGCCCCCGTACAAATGTCCTCCCGGAAAAGGGTTTAACGATCATATATCCCTTAAATATAGCAATATTTCAATGAAATTTGGCACATATAAGTTTCGTATAAGTCCAAATAAGTGTGGCGATTTTTAAAAAGATCGGTCCATAATTACCCATAGTTCCGATATAAACCCCTTTTCAGAAAATCACTTAACGGGCATAAATCCCATTAAAATGTTAGTATCAAGTTAGTATTCGACACAAATAAGTTTTATATGAACATAAATGATAGTGCCAAATTTTATAAAGATTGGTCCATAATTTACCATAGCTCCCATTTAAGGCCCCATTTCGGGAATCACCCAAAAGTGAATAAATTAATGTAAATGTCAGCATCAACGTAATATTCTGAATTCGTATGTTTTATTTTACATTTACGAGTATCGGTCCACATTTGACTCCAAGTCTAATAAAGGACCCCTCCCCGAATTATACCGTACACAATGGTGTAGGGTATCATATGGTCGGGCTTGACCGACTATATCTTTTTCTCTCGTTTATTCTTTAAATATGATTTTAAATTAATGCTTTAGTCAACATTAATATTAAAATAGATTTTAAATTAAATATTCTTTATATTTGGTGGTTATAAATGCTGACTTTTGAATTAAACAAAATGTGAAAAAATTGTGACCAGTATGACTTTACCATTTTATTTTATAGTGGTTCTTAAGGAAATAACGAAGAATCATTTGATACTGAGCATATTTTGTATAGTGCCCATTTTTATTACCAATGTTAAAAATAAACATTTTTTAGTATTCAAATAATAATAATTTAATAAAAAAAAAAAAAAATGGTTTTAGAAATTGCTTTCGGGGTGGAAGGTTTTTTTTATCGAAATAATAACTTTTTAAAACGGTTTTTAGTATCAGTACAACATGGGCTACGACGTGGTTGTTAAAAAAAAAAGTTATGCCCCTAATGTAAATATATATTTTTTTATTTAGCTGTTGTTCCTTTGACTGTAGCTGTATATAAGCGCGTGTGTTTCTTTTCCTTGCAGTTTAATAGTTCAGAAACACTTGTACATTCAATATTCAAAAGTTGGAAGTCACATACACACATCCATTCATACAATTTTTTATGTATTCAAAGCATCTGTTACGGATAAAGTAACATAAGTTTGCAAAATTTCGCGTACAACAAAACACCCGCATAAGCATCCATTATGTATGTATAAATTTTAAACATATAATATAGCATAGCATCAACATACAGCGGGTGCCATACATAAGTAAACAAAGTAGTATCTTGAACTTAATTGGTTGTAGATCGAAGATATCAAAAGTAACATATAATTATAAATATATAATGTATTATTATCAAAATAAATAGCAAAAGATTCAATTCAACACATTACTACTTAATGAATCTGGTTCTTTTTAAAAAAGTGAAAAAAATCAATGTTCCATAAATAAATAAACAAGGTTTTTAATAGCGCCGGCGACCGTCTATATTTTGATATATTAGTGCCAAACGTGTTGGTATAGTGAGTAAATATATTCTGCATATCCTTGGACAAAATTAAGAGGTTTTAGTAATAATTAAGTCCATCAGATTGGTCAATTATGGGGATTCTATTTTTTTTTTATTAAATTTAATGCAATTTCTATTGGTGACACATCTGGACTTTGAGTAGGTCACTTTGAAATGTTAATTATTTCCTTAGCTATATATTTTGAATCAAATTCACCCTAATTTATAGGTGAATCTTCCTACTATAGGATTAAATTAAACAAAAACTTTTTGGAATTTTATACGTTTTAACAGATTAATGTCAGTCTGGGGATATGTTTCATCTTTGTGTACCACTTTTTTTTCTATTTTATAAATATTTTATTTTCAAACCATTAAGCCCTTTCTGCATGACTTAATTATTGGTTTTCTATACTTAAAGGTTAAAGTTTAAACATTTTAGAGCTAAACGTACATATAGCCTACATTATATTTCATGAGAATCATAGGTTATTCAATCCAGCGACTTATTTTCTAAATTTCTGCATAGAACGTCATCAAATTTTGGAAATTTATTATACTTATGTATAAAATTTTCCGTACAGCTAGACCATGTTTTTCGTCTTCATATATTTTTCTGTGAATTGTAAATTCAGACCACAGTTTTCGGATTTCCGGAATAAGTTTTGATACAAATTTTGGAGCAGAAAGCTTAAGATTTTAAAACTAAATTGTTATCTATTCTTTTTGTAGTGATTCTTAAGCATTTACGAGAGAAATTGCGGTCAATGCGTTCATTGTGTTTAAGCATTTAACCACCTTTAGAATAAAGTGGCCGTTTTATTACAGATTTGTTATATATTTCTATATACTTCACCTTTTTTATATTGTATGATAGTTACTCTTAGTTCTCCTACACTTAATTGTGCGCTATTTGCCATCCTTTAGGTCTGAATTATGGTTAAATTAAAATTTTCTGATTTTATCAATTTTTCAAATAAAATCTAAAAAGCGATTTTTTATTTCTCTCATAATGTAACAACTAACTATTGCTGTTGTACTAAAATCATTTTGCAACCATAATCTTCACTTAATTTTAACATAAAATTAATGAAATTAAGCCAGAAGTTGCTTGTTTAATTATTTTTGACTCGCCCGAAAACGTATTCTTTTTCAATTTTTCTATAAAGAAACTTAAAATGGAATAATATTTGAAAAATTTGTCATCAATGTAAAAGAAAACAAACATGTAAATTTTTAAAAATGGACCGTTTCATTTGCCGCTTTTTAAAGCGAAACAGAAATTATAAGTTTGTTTACTTATTTATGACACCCGCTGTATATACATTTATACTATTTATACAAACTAACGATTTCTGCATTACCTACACATAAACAAGTATGTATACATATTAAAAAATTGCACTACATTTCACAATTATGCTTAATACTTTATCAGATACATGCGTACATATGTACATGGAAAATATCTGTGTAATTTCTTTCTAATTTTCCTTAATAAAATTATTGAAATCGATTCATTGAATGTGCACTTTGTTTCAAACAGTGTATTAAATCTAATACCATTAAAAGTAGGTACTACAGATTGTTTAGCCAAAAAATTTAACGGCCATAGAAAACAGAGTAAATATTAAATACGCGACCAGACCTGTTGCGAAAACTGAATTTTCGCGATAACATAATCCAAAATTTTATGTAATTTTTAAAATTAGATTTGTTTTTATTGATATATTTACATTTGAAACATTTTTAAAGAAATTGGAGATTTTGAGTTGTTTTTATGGCAAATTATTTTTTAAAATAACAGCTGAATCACGTAGTTCATATAGTGCAGTTGTCGGCTTATCATTTTCCAAAGCCCATTGTAAGCATATGTTTATCGATGTTATACAATCGTCCACTTTAATTTAATCTGAACTGCATTTTTGATATTGAAGTTTTTTAGTTTGAGCTCCAAATTTGTTCCCTTCTCGCCAAGCAAGTGGGTAAGCAGTTTTTTTTATAATTTAATTTGACCAACTTGATAACGTTTTGATCTAACGTTTGAATAAGCGCAGTGCAATTGGGTGATAGATTCATTGCTATAATTAAACCGTCATCACTTTTTAGTTCCTCAACACGTTGCGTTATCTAAAAGCAAAACTGTTTTTTTTTTTTTGGCAGACCTTTGAAGCCAAAAGTTCTCGGACTTAAAAAATGTTTTCTTATGAACAACTTACTTTTACTAATTGGTGAAAATCAACTTACGTGGGGAATAAATTCGTGATGGAACTAGGCCTTGAATATAAATGATGTCATCCATGCGTTATAACTGGAGTTGTATGTTACAGGATTATTGAAAAAGCATGGGTTTTTTGATTCGCATTTGACCAGGGCAAAAAAGTTATTCGCTCTTTACATATTTTTCTTCCGGGAGCCGTTTTTTCATTACATGTGACAACAGTATGGTTTGGAAGCATCCTATAATATAAACCGTCTGCATTATATATTTGGTAAAGAGTCAACGTAATCCTTAAACTCTTTTACAATGAGGTTTCGAAGACTATTTTTCGCCCGTCATTTTTAAAAATCGAATTCCATGTCGACTCTTAAATTTTTTAACCATTCTACACTGGCATTGAAACCTGAATTTGTTTGATAAATTAAATACAAATGACTGGCTTTTGGTCGTAAAATCGCTACTGATGTTGGAAAATGTTTTCGCTTTGTTTCACAAACCACTTATAAAGCATTTTTTCCATTCTTGGGTACTCAGCTTTCTTTAAGGTGCAACGTTTGCCAGTTCCACTTTCTGTTGTACGTACATGAATGAATTTTCTTGCTTTATAATGCGGTAAATCGAAGACTTATGCAACTTGTAGTTCACGCAAATTGAATTTATGGAATCTTCACTTTTATTTTTTTTTTTTAAATCTCTAATTTTTGAGAAATCGTTGGCCCAACAAATGACACGAATAAACTGACAAAATTGAAGAAAAACTTGAAAATCATCCAAAAAGGTTAATATACCAAAAGAAGGGGATTTTCCTTTTTTGGTTATAGATATTGTGATCAAATTTAAAAAAGCAGATAAAAGTCGCGAAAACAGAACCCGTTTTTCGTAAACTCGTGATCATAGAACCTGCAATTTTAAAAATTAAGACGTCGCGATAATGGGTAGTCGCGAATATCATTCATTCTGTGGAGAAAAGGAAAAATTACATAATTCATTTTTATTACTTTTTAGGAGACCGGTTTTATGGTTTAAAATTGATATTAAAGGTTATTCGTATACAATTTTAAATTACCTTCCATGTAGTTCGCGGATAAATATCTCAAAAAAGGTCTTTTTAAAAATTTAAAAAATATATCGAGGGCTTATATTCAAAATGGGCCTCATGCTGATTTCCAAAAAAAAAAAATGTTTGGCGTCAGGCTCTTTAATTTTCTGTTTTTTAAATATGGTGTTAATTTTTGGCTTTGCATGTGGCCCGTTTTGAATATAAGCCCTCGATATGTTAATGGTGAAAATGTTTTCTATAACAGTGGCAAGTGGCATTCTGGGACTCGAAATATTTTATGAATTATTGCAAAAATATTATAATAAATACGAAATATTTATTTCAATTTGTAATCTTTTGTTTATAATAAAAGAGAAAAATCGACAATTTCTTTCAAAAGTCATCCAAATGTAATGAAATTCGGTAAAAATATTAACGTTGACGCTACACAGTGGTCCTAAATCGATTTTTTTTTTTTTTATATAATTCTGTAACTTGTGAACCGTTTGGAGATATCTAAATAAAATTTCTCATGGTCTTCGTTGAGGTGTAGTTCGCTTGTAAGAAAAGCGATTTGGAACCACTATGCATCAGCAGATGTGATAGAAGTGTATTTTAATAATTGTAGTTCAGATGGAGAGTATATTTTTTTAATTTTCTCAAATATTTTATTTTTTTAGTAACTTTATTTTTTTAGCAATAGGGACTCCTACAGTCTAGATGTTCTCATAACCATTAACAATTGTACTGATTTGAGTACATAATGGACCAAAACCCTATAATTTAGTAATAGATTCAGAAAGAAACCCATAGTTCGAACAAGCAAATAAGAGATTAGTTTTATTATTTCTTGAAGTCAATACTGATTTTTTTTTTATAGTTTTAGAGTCACCCAACTCATTTAATGTAAAAAGCCTCACGAAATGAAGGTAGTACTGTTTTTATGTGATTCCCAAGATATTACATTTGAATATTTAAATTTACGTGAGCTGAACCGAGTTAAAAACACCTCTAGAAATACTTATTTCTATCAATATCATAATCAAAATTTTTGTTAAAAGAAAATTAACTTCAAATTATAATAGAGGCATATTAAGGCCTGAAATATTCATTTAAATAATTGTTAAGTCTCTTTTCAGTCGCGGATATATTGGGTTTTAATATACCACTGGAATGGTCTATCCTGATATTGTTGAAGATTACATGTAATTAACCCTTTAAAAGCAAGAGGGGCGATTTTATTCAATTAGTTCCCAAAAGGTTAAATTAGCAAATTTTGCAAATAAATCATATGGAACACGAATTTATAGAATTTATGATAAATGCATGCTTTTGGTGACATTTATTTTCTTAACTATTTATATGACGTAGAAATTAACTTAAACAATTATGGACCCGAAATCCCAAAATATTATTTGTTCAACTAAAGGGTTAAATTAATACATATATCAATAATATTGATTGAGGCTTTTCCAATGATGCGCTAAAATAAAATCATAGAAACATTAATTTCGCAATAATGGAAACTAATTTAAAAAATTTCTTTACTCATTGTGTATTAAACGTCATTTGTCTATCATGTGTTGTAATTTATTTGATAAAAGGTTTAAATCTGTTTACACTGTTGATCGAAAACCATATTTTTATAGTGTTTTAAAAATGATCCAGTCCACGTGAACGAAATAATTAAACATAAATATTTTGGGGATTAGTTAAAAGCATATGGTCGACAAAAAAATCATACCCCAAAGACGAATAGTTACACTTGATGGATTTTGATGTGCTTAACGAGAATCTGCTTTCAGTTTATTCCATCAGGTATAATTTTTTTTTTATGGACGTGTATAATATTTCGACCATAGTAAGGCCATTACTCTAATATATTTCACCAATCAAAATCGTGCAAACGGTTCTTGAGTTCTAGTCTAAATTGGACAAACCGTTTTCTAGTTACTAGTGTGGCCGCTGAATAAGGTGAAGATATTAATCATATCCATAAAAAATGATTACGTGATAGAAAAAAAGGGAAAGCAGATTTTTGTTAAGAATGTTAAATTCCATCTAAACCAACTATTATTATTTTTTTTTTTAAGAACAAATTTTGTTCTGCCCACCAATGTATTTCTGCTTCATTTTATGGGTATTTGTGCATTAGTTTTAAAGATATATGGCTTATTTTACGATAGTGAGATAGTGATGATAAACTCAAAATTTTTTGATGTTTTCATTTTTCAAAAGTAATTTTAGTAAAAAAATCTTAAATTTTGAAAAAAATTTTTGGATAATAATTTCGAAATAACTCCGAAACAATTGAGCGAATAAAAAAAATTTATATATTAGGGTTCGTTTCGAAAAGAAAAATTTCTTTTGATATTTGGATATCATACCTTTTTAGAAGGTTTTTGCAGCAGTAAAAATAATGGCGTATTTTGTTTTTTTAAATTCCAACTCCTTCCCTTGCATATCTGCGGCTAAAAACGCACATTTTGAGCGCCATTTTGCGCAGAGACGAATCCAATTGATTTATAAAAAAATTTCTTTTATACACCAAATTCTAAATAAAATTTTAGTAAGAATGAGCACTATTCAACCCGCTTAAAATGCATCAGTTCCAATAAGGTGTCCGAAAAATTTACTTTTTTCAAAAAAGTTTTAAAAATATATTTTTTTTATAAACACAGTGAAAATATACTATTTGCTTTAAAAAATGGCGCAAAAATAATTAATCTACGACTTTTCGCTTTAGAGTTATAAGACTAAGAAATTTTCAAATAATAGCTATAAGAAATAATTATCTTAAAAAATAATTGTAATTACAAAATTTTAAAACATGCGCATTATAATTCATAGTAGCCTTTGCATTTTATAGTTACAATATTCAATATTTTTAATTTTGGTTTAAATAAAATATGTTTTTTTGCTATTATATGAAAATTTTAATGTCTTATAACTTTAAAGCGAAAAGTGGTAAACTAAATATTATGTGTTATATTTCTAAGCAAATAGTATATTTTCATTGTATTTGTAAAAAATATATATTTTTAAAACTTTTTTGAAAAAAGGCAATTTTTCGGACACCCTAGTTGGA
Source organism: Protophormia terraenovae (assembly GCA_951394005.1). Classification (NCBI taxonomy): domain Eukaryota; kingdom Metazoa; phylum Arthropoda; class Insecta; order Diptera; family Calliphoridae; genus Protophormia; species Protophormia terraenovae. The sequence continues at coordinate 86,832,762 of OX596077.1, read as the reverse complement.
ACACGATGCATTTTAAGCGGGTTAAATAGTGCTCATTCTTACTAAAATTTTATTTAGAATTGATGTATAAAAGAATTTTTTTTATAAATCAATTGGATTCGTCAAAATGTGCGTTTTTGGCCGCAGATATGCAGGCGAAGGAGTTGGAATTTAAAAAAAAAAAAAAAATACCCCATTATTTTTACTGCTGCAAAAACCTTCCAAAAAGGTATGATGTCTGAAAATCAAAATTTTCAAATTTACTCTAATATATATATTACAACGACTTAAAGCTATTTTTACCACGTATATTTTGGTGTATCATTTATATAAATCGTGCACACCGCAGAGATACAAGATTATCGGCGCTCAGAAGGAGATATGTGGAAGAAACGAATGATATTCAACTTGAAGAAATAAAATCGTTTTACTAAAAATACAAAATTGATATTGAAAAGTGTGAATAAATTCACAGATATTACTGTCCACATATTGTATGTGTAATTGTTGTGTAACGATTTCTAAAGTTGTTGAATTACCGTTGGGAACAGAGCTACCTAATAAATCGGCCGTGCTCCTCGGTGTGGGGGAGTGTATGTGTTCCCAAATATATAATATAATTATTTTGGAATCGTTTATCAGGGACTTTACTTTAGGTAGCAATATGCTTCAGAATAGACTTACAAAAAATAAAATAGCAAATCGGATATATCGATGTGGTTGATAATGGTGTAGCTTACGATGGATTTCGCTACACCTTCCTAATCCCACCCTCCTTCCTGACTTAAACGAATGTTAGTTGTCAGCCCTAAAAATAAACAAGTGCGAAAGTTATATTCGGCTCGGGCGAATATAAATACCCAACACCAACTTGTTCAAATTTTACGTTATATAGGGGGAGGGCGATAAAGTGGGTGGACCACGCCCATTTTTTTGTTTCCGAGTTTACATTGGTCCTTGAACTAATTGAATACAATTTCGTTGAAGTTTCGCCTTATATGGGATGTGGGCGGCAAAGTGTGCTATTGGGTCCCTCTACGTTGTCCCGTTCGAGTCCTATCCAGCTTTCAACAGACGGACGGACATAGCTAGATCGACTCAGAATCTAACCAGGACCCAGAAAATATATACTTTATGGGGTCTTAAACGATTCCTTCGACATGTTACACACGGAGTGACAAAATTAATCCGTCAAAATCAATATACCCACCCATCTTTTTGATGGTGGGTATAAAAAACTACAACCTTATTTTTACCTACCCCATACTTGTACTATCACCTTTCCTAATAAATGTTTAAAAGGATTCAGAATTTCATATTAGGAATTATAATACATAACAAACATTTTATTTATATATAATTACCGGAGAAGACAAAATTACCTTTTTTGCTTTTTTGTTGCGTTTTTGCTTTTTTCTGCTGCTTTCCCGATTTTTTCGCCTTTATGCTTATTTTACACTTTTTAAAACAAAAGCAGCTTCTTTTGAAGAATTTTGGCCAAAATAATCAGATTTTCAACATTTATTTGAACGATTTTTTTCTTTATTAAAACTTTGATGTGTAAAATTGTTCACCAGTTCGAGTAATACTCCTATTGGAACCAGATAAAGCAACAGTTAGATATTGGCTAAAAGTATGTAGTGGAGCAGTGGAGACGAAATCATTTTTTTTTTCTAGTATTTGGCACATAACTTTTGCGTTTATTAACCGATTTTTTATAAAATTTTATTCCATTTAATGGAAAATTCAAGTAACCTTTAGTAAATTCCTATGATGGATTTATTTGAAATTTATATTTAAAAACGTCCTATCAATGTTCACTGATATTGGATCGTCATAAACCGTTACGTAGTATCTATATTAAAAAATTTTTTTTTATCAAGGCAAATGTCAAAATTAACCCGAATATATGGAAGGTGGCAACAGTTGCATTAAAATAACAATTAAGCGAATTCAGCTGTAACAACAAAAAATAATATTCCGCCTTTTAACAGAGGATGCCGTGTCTAGATTCGGACTTATTTTGACATTTGTCTTGATAAAAATTTGTATCTCATTTATTGCAGTAAATCTTTTAAAAAATGTGCTTTTTTTGCTGCTGTTTTTGGCTTCAATTTCTTGCTTTTTTCTTAATATCTTTTTGCTGTGAATACCATTTGCATCGCATTTACGGTGGGCGGTAAAATGCCCATTTTTTGTTTCCGAGTTAACTATTTGTATAAAATTTTGTTGAGGTTTTACCTTACATGGGAGGTGGGCAGACCACGCCCAATTTTGGTTTCTGGGTTTATACACTCCGTTGCAGAACTATAAATACACACTATTATTGCGAATTTCTGGAGATATAAAAGTCGTAGAATAATGAAAATTGGCAATATGTAAAAACAATTGAAATAGAAAATATTCCTGTGAATTATTTGTTTCTACTTTGAATTTTACTATGTATTTTAAGGTGAAATTGACTTAGCAGTGTTTCATAGCTATAAATACACTTAAATAAAAGCTTTAAAAATTTTAAACCGAAAAGAACAAATTATAAAAAGAATATAAATTAATAATGAGTATGTACAATTGTATTATTAAATATTGAAAAAAATGTTCGCCGGCGTTCAATTTACCAGTGTTGCCATCATGTTTTCGGTTAAGGACCACCTGCTTCAATTATTAGTTATTTTGAATGGAAATCACTTCCATATTTCCGGTTTTCAGAATAAATTCGACGAAATGACAATGTCCAAATTTGTCAAATTGTTGTTTGATCCATAAATCTTTCAGGCAATCAAAAAAATCATATTTTTGTAATGTAACCACATTTTTGTCAAGCGAATCGTGTGGTCTGAAGCATTAGTTTTGTTGGAAAATTGGGTCATATCTGCGAAAATTTTCAACGAAGGGAACAAGTCTGCCTTATTACACTCCAATTTACTCTAAATAATTCGTGAAAAGGCTAGAATGCGTCAGCGCAACTATTACAAGCACAGAGAAAATCCCAAACCCATTGAAAATTTACCACCAAGATGTATTTTTATGAAAATATGGAAAATTCTTTCACAGATCCATCCCATTAATATTAAAAGTGGATTAAGTTAAATTATTCTATATAAAAACGCTATAACTCTAGCATACTAAAGGATTTTTGACATTTTATTTAAATAAATCTCATAGGCTGATTTGCAATACGTTTGAGATCTTTCTATGCTGAGGTAATGTTTCAACTGGCGTTTCTTTGCACCCACGAAGATTCTATGGAGTATTGAGATAATAAACTAGTTCCTTTTGTAGACAATTTTCGCAGATATGAGCCAATTTTCAACCAAAAGAATGCACCAGTCCATAAAATTCAACCATCAAAAATTACAATAACATAATATTTTTGAATCACCCACTTGATTTTCGGATTAAAACCTAATTGGAAATATTTGGTTTGTTTTGGTTTGTTATTCCATGGGATTTATTCTGAAAACCGGAAATATGGAAGTGATTTCCACTCAAAATAAGTAATAATTAAAGCAGGAGGTCCTTAACCGAAAACATGATGGCAACACTGGTAAAGCGAACGCCGGCGAAAATTTTTTTCAATATTTAAAAATACAATTGTACATACTTATTATTAATTTATATTCTTTTTTTAATTTGTTCTTTCCGTTTCAAAAATTTTGATGTTTTTATTTAAGTGTATTTATAGTTATGAAACACTGCTAAGTTATTTTCACCTTAAAATACATAATAAAATTCAAAGTAGAAAAAAATTGTTCACAGGAATATTTTCTACTTCAATTGTTTTTACATATTGCCAATTTTCATTATTCTAAGACTTTTATATCACCAGAAATTCGCAATAATAGTGTGTATTTATAGTTCTACAACGGAGTGTATCAATCCTCGAACTATCTGTAGAAAATTTCGTTGTCGTATATGCTTTTGTTTAAGAGATATCAGCAGAAAAGTATGAACTGAAGTTACAACGGTTATTGTGTTTCTAGTATTTAGACCGTAACTTTTTTTGTTTATCAATCGATTTTATCCATTTTCAATACCAAACAAATCTTATGTTTGGATAAATATTTGAACCAAATTTTGTCCCCCTAGGTTGTCCCTTTTGAACCCTTTCCATGCTTTCAACAGACAGACGGATAAAGCTAGATCGACTCAGAATCTTATCAGGACATAAATTGTGGCGTCTTAAATGATTTTTTCGACATGCTACATCGGAATGATTTTCTCAATATACCCCTATATTTTTGTTGGTGGTTTTATATTCTCCACCTTCAATTTTGCATGATTTTTTTTTTTACTTTAATTTCGTAATAACTCTGAATTTATTGAGCGAATAAATATTAAAACGACTCCAATTTTACTCCGCATATTTTAGTATATCATTTATATAAATTGTAAATACCGTTCTTGAGTTATGATAAAATATACTTTAGTAATGCCCTTATTATGGGCGAAATGTTGGACACGACCATAAAAAAAAATCCGGAACTGATGAAAAAAAACTCCAATTCTTTGAGTATTTTTAATATTTATGTGCTGATGAACAAGAAAATTATTTTATTAATTATTTTATTATTATCTTACCGCCAGTATTGTCTGCATCATTTTAATATCGACAGTATTAATAAATTGTTAAATAATAACCGATTAATGAAAGATAAAAGCGACATAAGAGCTGTTACGTGTATTTTACCTCGAAATAACGAATTAATATTTAAATTAAAATTTTTAATATGCAAATAAATAAGCATTACTAAGAAAAAATATGCATTTTCGACTAAATATGCAAAAATATTCGATAGGGGAGACTGGGGTAGCTTCGGCAATGACGTTTTCGATATGAAGCAACCATTGTGCATCACTAACTATTTATGTAAATGTATCAAAAGCTTAATAAATAACTCACACGGAATTTGACATCTCTAGCTTACCAACTGACTTAGATGCAGATGTTTTAGTATTTTTGCAAGTGTTTTTGTAATATTTTGATTCTAATTTTTAAGTATTTTGTATTTGAAATTTTTCAAGATTTAAAACAGAGTTTACAAACTAACATTAATAGCCTGTTTCTCTATGTCGAACGAAAATCTAAACGAACGAAAGCAAATCGAACGAATTCGAATCATTTTGGGTTTCTATATTTCATACGCTTTCGTTCGCATGGAGGTACGTCTTTTCTTATTGTTTTTGTTTTATTTTTCTTTTAAAAATATTACTAAATTGTTTGAACGTAGGTACAACCAAGAAAATAAACAAGCAAAAATAAAATAATTAAAAGAAAATTGAAAATCATCATTTATCGCTACAAAATATTATCAAAACCAATAATAAATATGATTAAGGAACATTTGCAATGTCCTGGTAAGTATTTTTCCTATTTTTCTTTAAAAAAAATCAACCAGTCGAAAGCAAAATAGCAAGTGACTGATTTTGACATTTTTGTTCTTATCGTTCGAAATATGAAAACACTTACGTTTTCTTTCGACTTGTCGTTCGACTCATTGTTCGCATAGAAGTGAGTTAGAGAAACCCAAATCAGTTTTCTTTCGCTTAGAAGGCGAAAGAAAGCATTCGTTCGACATAGAGAAACAGGCTATAAGAATTGTGCTATTTTTCTAAAAAAATAAGTGAAAGCTTTGTTGTAGATTAAAAGAAAAAAAGAAAAGAGTGTAAGTAGTGCTTTCGGGGCAGATTCGGCGTTTTAAATTGGGGAACATTCGGAATCTGTTAAATGTCTGATGTTTTGCGTAGTATTAAGACTCCAACGTCCGCCGCTAAAAATTACAATATTAAACGCCAAACAATTGAATCGCACATGAAAAACGAGATAGTTATTTAATAAGCAATATTTTTGTGTTTTGTTTTAAGGGTTAATGAAATACGTTTATTTTTCATTATTTTTATCCAGCTAATAAATGAATACTTAGTTGGCTTATAATCAACACCTAATTCTATCTATAAATTAATTTTGAATATCCAATTGATTGTAAAAACATAATAGATAGACGAATGTGCCCCGTTAAATGCCGAAGCTACCCCGGCGTGGGGCACATTTAGCTAAAATGACTTTTTCTTCTAATTGCCAAAAATAAGTAATCAATACTAAGTATTCATAAAATTTTGTACTAATATATTATTGTTCAATATCCAAGGATAACATCAAGCTATATCATTTTAAAATCTCTCGAAAACATTCTTAGATTCAGACCTTTAAAAAAAGGTGCCGAAACTGCCCCAGTCTTCCCTACCAAATCGATGCCATTATTTGGCAAAATGTCTAATAAAATAGTTTTAAAATGCTCCAGAAAAAACATGCATTTGCATTAAAATCTATAATCTATAAAAACGCAGGGCAAAATTAGTGTTAAATAAAAATAATCTCGATTTTTTTTTGTGCAAATAAATACACAGAAATGTTTAAATGGATGATTCTTTAAAAATAAAATTTCTAATATCAATAAGAAATTAATTTTATTGTTGAAATTCTTGGATTTTAGCTTTTTAAATAAATTTAAAAAATTAGAAAACGTAAGAAAAATGTTGGACATTTAAACATATTCTTAGCACCTAAAATACAATTATTCCCTAATTAATTGGTTTTAATTCCTTACCATCTAATACAATTTAATATAAAAAATAGGATAACAAGAAAGAAATGACTTTCTCCCATTTACTTAGTCAAAGCAATGATTGTTTATTGTGTATATTATTTGGCATGAATGGGACAAGAACATATTAAAATAAATATAAAGGAATCATACATATATATCTACATAATCTATAAATGTACAAGTATAAATAGAATGTCTTAACCATAATTGCAGAACATTTTTATTGTTCGTGAGCCATTATGGGCGTTAAAACCTTGTGTGACTTGTGGAAATTTGCCAGATGAATGAAAAGAAATTCTTTGTAAATTTTTTGGCAATTTCGCAGGATTTTGGTCGTTTAGGTCAACAAACATATTTTGTCACATCCATATTCAATGACATACACAAAAATACACTTAAAAAAATTATATGTCGTCGTTATCGGTTAAAATCTAATCTAAATAACAAATGCAGATATTTACGATAGTTTGCAAATAAATTCTATATCCAATGTAAAAAAAAATTACTAATTACTAATTTATTATTTATTTATATTTTTTATAATTTTAATTCTGAGTGTATTAAATGACATCCATACAAACATATTCGAAATGAAAAAAAGAGTTGCAAATACATACATACTATTACTAGCAAAAGTATGCAACAGAAAAAAATTTTGTTTATTTTTGTGTGAATCCTACGATAGATACATATGTATGTATTTAGAGATTATACAAATATATGAAGTAGTTATATAAAATCATATACGAATGTACAGCGGGTGTCATAAATAAGTAAACAACTTATCATTTCTTTTTCGCACAACAGAGATAGTTATTTGTTACATTATAAGAGAAATAAAGAGTCGCTTTTTCCATTATATTAGAAAATTTGATAAAATCAGAAAACTCTAATTTAACCATAATTTCGACCTAAAGGATGGCAAATAGCGCACAATTAAGTGTAGGAGAACAAGGTGTAACTATCATACAATACGAAAAAAGTGAAACATATAGAAATATATAAAAAATCTTTAATAAAACGGCCACTTTATTCTCAAGGTGGTTAAATGCTTCAAACACAATGAACGCGTTGACCGCAATTACTCTCGTAAACGCCTATGAATCACTACAAAAAGAATAGATAACAAATTTATCTTTAAAGTCCTATGCTTACTGCTCCAAAATTTTTATCAAAACTTATTCTGGAAGTCCGAAAACTATGGTCTGCATTTACAACTCACAGAAAAATATATGAAGACGGAAAATATGGTCTAGCTGTACGGAAAATTTTATACATAAGTATAATAAATCTCCAAAATTTGATGACGTTCTATGCAGATTATGTCTAAAAATTTAGAATATAAGTCTCTGGATTGAATAACCTATGATTCGCATGAAATATTATGTAGGCTATATGTACGTTTAGCTCTAAAATGTTTAAACTTTAACCTTTAAGTATAGAAAACCAATATTTAAGTCCGGCGGAAAGGGCTTAATGGTTTGGAAATATATTTCTTTTCTATATATATAAAAATTAATGTATGTTTGTTTGAAGTCTATAGCCGCCTAAACGGCTAAACCGATTTTCTTGAATTTTTCACAGTGTGTTCCTATATGCCTGGGAGGAAAAATAGGCTACTTTTTATTTTGAAATTCCATGTGGGCGAGCTACCACGTCCACTTACTAAATAACTATTAAAAGTAGAATATCTCGGAAATTGGTAATACTAGAGTAAATTTTCAAATTTTGTACGAACGACTTTGACACCTATATGAATATTCTGGAAAAAATAGGCGAACTAGCAATAGGCGATGTGGCACATCCCACGCCTAATATTGCTTGCCAATACCAAATGCCGTAAATTTAGGAAACTATAACAGTTACATTTCCCAAATTTTGTACAGTAAACTTAAGTGTCAATGTGAACATTTTGTGCAAAAATGGGCGGAAAAGAAATAGTGAGCGTGTCATCTCTCATATAAAGATAATAATATCTGGGAAACTATAAAAGTTAGAGAGCTCAAATTTTGTACGACTAGCATTAGCTTCAATATGAATATATTGGACAAAAATTGGTACGCTAGCAATAGTGGGCGTGGCACCTCCCATATAAAGAAAATATTAAATTATCATATCTGAGAAAATATAACAGTTAGAGTTCTAAAATTTTGTTGGAGCCACTTTGGTATCAATATTAATATTTAAGAAAATATGGGCGGACTAGAAGTAGGGGGCATGGTACCTCCCATATGAATTAAATACAAAAATTCGTATATCTGGGAAACTATTGGTGTTGGAATGCTCAAATTTTGCACAAAGAATTTTGACATCCATGAAAACATTTGTCTAATAAATTAGAATTTTTAAGAAAAATGTTATATTTTAATTACTAAATAAATATATTTTTTTAATACTTTAATTACTATGTATTTCTAGTCTATTTATAAAATAGGAAAAAAAAAGTGGTACACAAAGGTAAAATAAATTCCCAGATTAACCTTAATCTGTTAAAGGCTATAAAGTTCCAAAAAGTTTTTGCTTAATTTTTGTGGATTTTATCCTATAATAGGAAAATTCACCTATAAATTAGGGTGAATTTGATTCAAGATATATAGCTGAGGAAATAATTAACATTTCATAGTGACCTACTCAAAGTCCAGATGTGTCACCAATAGAAATTGTATGAAATTTAATAAAAAAAAAAATAGGGTCCCCATAATTGACCAATCTGGCGGACTTAATTATTACTAAAACCTCTGAATTTTGTCCAGGGATATGCAGAATATATATAGTCACTATGCCAACATGTTTGGCACTAATATATCAAAACATATGTGGTCGCCGGGACTATTAAAAACCTTGTTTACTTATTTATGGAGCATTGATTTTTTCACTTCTTTAAAAAGAACCAGATTCATTAAGTAGTAATGTGTTAAATTGAATCTTTTGCTGTTTATTTTTATAATAATACATTATATATTTATAATTATACAGTGTCTCACTAAAGTATTTGAATTTTTTAAATTAATAATTAAAACGGTTTAATTACGTGATTTAAAAAAAATAATTCTAGATTTATTAAGTGAATTGTGTTTGTCCATTTGTTAACTTTATAATGCAAAAACTGCAATCAAAAATATTGCATTGTATCCAAGTTATTCCAGAAATAGTATGAAAATTAATCGAATTTACCTCACAAAAGTATTTGAATTTTTATCACCTTTATATTTAAAAATGTCAAACAAAATAAAAATTGGAGAAATTCATGTATTTTTTATTAATAATAGATCATAGGTATCACAATTAAATGTTTACTAATTTACTTCCCCAATTTGGGGCAAAGTTTTGGGAGATTTTTGGTCCAATTTTACATTTAATGGACTTAGAAGGTTGATTTAGGAAGAACACGCCTATTTTTCTTCTATAAATGACAAATAAAATATTTTTTTTTGTCATAGTAAAAAATATAATAAGGTTTTAGTTCCTTATAAGTTTTTTTTGTTAAAACCCCATATACGAAGGGTCCTAGTCGTTAATTATGAGGCATTGCACCATTAAAAATAGAATACCTTAAATATCAAGCCCATTTTGGTACCCTACCTATCAAAAATTTATTTCAAAATGTTGGGGAATATCTTCCCGATATACAGCCAATTATAAATTTGGAAACTAAAATATCTGACTTTACGATATAGCTCCAAAATATACCCCGACATAATTGTAGTTGGGTTTATTTTTCTAATTACTTAGCCATATTACTTTTGGATCAATAACTTGCACTCCAGAAATGTTGGAGCGAAAATTTTTCAACTTTATTTTCATCAACATAAGTAATATTAACAGAATAGTAAACTTTTTCGGGTATTTTTACCTTTTTATAGTTCCCCTATACCTTGAAAGTCATATAGTTATGTAATTTAAAATATACCTCTTATAGTGTTCTATACTATGGCTCCAATTTCTTTATATTTTTGTAGCCGGTATCCAAATCTCCCATTTAATAACAGCTAACACCTACAGAAACATAATCTGAAAGTTTTGTTAAAATATGTGGACCAATAGTTCAATAAAATAGGCTGAATATTGAAGATTTTTAATTTTTAACAACATAATGAAACTATGTACGCCGCTTGGAATGTCAATATTTAGATCTTTTGCAGTAAAAATTATTTTTCGAAGACATGACAAAGTCCATTTATATTTCCGAATAAAACAAATTAAATTTAAGAAATAATTTAGGAAAAATTGCGCGATTATTCCAATTTTCCCTTTTGTACGATGCATGTAAAGAAATTTCCCTTAATTTTCCTAAAATTTTACCCCCAAATTTATAAAAAGAATTAGTAAACGCTTAATACCAATACTTAATATAAATTAATATAAAGAAACATATCTTTTTTGCCTTTTTTGTATTTTAAGTATCTTCAAATATAAAAAATTAAAAAATTCAAATACTTTTGTGAGGTACCTGAAATGACTGCACGTGTTATTTTTCTCAATTTCTCGGAAACGATTCAACATTTTGTGCTACTTTTTGCTGCATTTGGTAGAAGACAACTCAGGCAAAAAAATCCCATTCATAAAAAATTATTGTTTTTTATTTACATAATTTTATAACTAAAAATAACTAATTTTTTTATTTAAAAATTAAAATTCACTAACTTATGTGAGACACTGTATGTCACTTTAGATATTTTCGATCTACAACTTGAAAAAGAACCAATTGATTTCAAGATACTACTTTGTTTACTTATTTATCACACCCGCTGTATGTGTATAGCATAAATGTTTACTTGAACGGTTATATTTGTGTATGTGTATATACAGAAATAAAACTCCCAAGGGACATGTCCGAAAAATGTCGCGTCTATTGTTACGATTGGAAATAAACTGCAGTGAAATCAATAAAAAATTAGTTTACATTCAAATGTGAATTGAACTGCAATGCCAATTTGGTATAATTTGTATTTTGTTACTTACTCAACGACCCAACATTATTGTTAGTTGATTATTTTTAACCCCTGTGTTATAAATAGAGTTTCTGTATTTTATTTTAATTTTTGGAATAAGAAGCCTAGCAAAGAACCAATAAAAATGTCTAATAAAGTTATTAACAGGAAAACCAAAATATGCTCTAAAAAATGCGCATTAAATATGCAATAAAAAACGAAAAATATGTTAAAAAACAGAGATTTTGTATAATTTTTTAACAAAATTATGATTTTCAAAGGGTTTTATTAATATTTCAACGTTATAAAATAAGGCAAGACTGAAATTTATCAACCTCGTCGAAATTTGATTCCCCATTTTTTATTGTATTTCATAAAAAAGTTATTGATCTTCTATTTTCATACCCATCTAATTCTAGACACTATTATTAGTTCAGAAATTATCAAAATTATCATATCAATCACTGACCGCCAAAATATCGTAATAGACAATATTTTCGAAAGTCGTATTTTGATGAAAATCTATAATTTACAATCTTTTGTAAAAAATTTCATCGATGTATCAAGTGTCATTTCAGATTTATAGCGAAAGTAATTTTATCGTAAGTGACATTTTTCATACATATAACAATGTGTAAACAATAATGTGAAATGTTTTGTTTTCTGCACTTACGACATTTTCGCGGTTAGGACTCGATATCCTTTCATAAAAAAATATTGTTTTTACAACATAAACTTTAATCATAATATTCAACTTTTTTTTTTCTTTTTGTTTTCACATTTTTTTATAAAATCGAATTTGAAAAACATTTCATGATGTATAAAAGAAATATCATTCAAATATCAAAATATGCTCTAAAAGGCTTAAATATGACCTTAAAATAACAAAATATGCTATAAATATGTACTAAAAATCGACAAATAAAAAAATATGACGTTAAGAGTAAAATATGCAAAAATATGCACTAACAAATCGATGTCAAAATGATTTATTTGTTTTGAAACGGATAAATATTTAATCGATGGCTTCATTCAACGTCCAGGAAAAAACATGCAATTGCATATTGTGGTTTCCCTGGTTATTAAGTTCTTGTGTATATTGTGTAGTACTTGTGAGCGTTTCCCGAAGAATAGGAGCATGATTAAGAAGTTTTTTACTTTAATTTTGATTTTAAGAAAAGCGGTACGGAAAGCCCTCTTATTTTGGTGTCGTGTGTGTTTTAGACGATTTAAATGTGGCTATTTCGATATCCACGAAAAAAGTTTGAAAATGAAGAATTGAAGTCTTGGCTTAATCATGAGCAATGCAAGAAATGCTTATTTTATAATTGGGAGTAGATCAAGCAAAAATTTATCGGTTTCAAAAGCACTGAAATTTATTCAAAATTTTGAAGTACGTAACTGCCACCATTGACTGCAGGGTTGCTTTGCTTCTGGCAGCGAACAGTATTTATTGTTGTTTATGTACATGTTGGCTATGAAGAACACACTTGAAAAGCAAGTGGATTTGCTTTTCAAATCATCTTACGCAGGGGTTTAATTAGAATATTTCAAGATTTAACTATAACTAACAAATTTCAACTATTTTTGACTTGATTGATAGATAATTATGTATATGTGACGATGACTTTATATTAAATTGAAAAAAAATTCATAGCAGCAAAATTTTGTAATAAACTGTGAAAAATTAATCAATTCTTAAATTTTGCATAATCCTAAAGGAAATTATGGTCGAAATTCAAAAGTAGGATTTTTTTTTAAATATATACATAATGTTCCACAGTGGGTTGTATTACAACTAACGCTTAATTTAAATTTAGAAATATGTAATATAATTTGATATTGTGTAAAACTACAAAACAATTTTTCTAGGGTCCATACTTAGTAGTTCGTAGTTCAAAGTTTGATTTCGGCTCAGTTTTTACAAAATAAGAAAAATATCAAATTTGAGAATATTTCTAGTAATAAATAAATCTATAAGATAAAAAATTGTATAATTGAATATTAAATTTTAAATAGTTGTAAATATATTATATAAAACATCTCAAGAAAAGTTTCTGCAAATATAAAAAAATTAAGAAAGTTTCTAAACACATACAATATTTTTGCTTCAACTGCAACTGTCATCTGTCATTCTTAATATAATTGTCAGATATGTACATAAAATTCAGAATATAAAAGTTTTAAAAAACTTACTTTTATAAGTACGTAAAAAAATTATTCAATGTGTTATCAGTAGGATAAATATAAGACAATTTAATTTTTGTTAATGTCCTCCCACAACAACTTAATTGTTTCATTAAAAGTACAGGCAATTGTTTCGTGATTCACATATTCAAGTGGTACAATATTAATAATAAACTTTCGTTTGCTCCACTTAACGTTGTGATTAAAAACCCCAATAATTACGTTTACAGTATATCGCGCACTAATGTCTGTGGGAAAAAGTGCTAAAATTTACTAAGAAAAGTGCTAGAAAGTGCTAAAAATTAAAAAAAAAAGTGCTAAAAACAAAAACTCTTTATATTTGTTTAAAAAAAGAGATATATTAATTATTTTCAGAGTTAAAGCTAAAAAAATTAAATAAAATAATAAAAATACATTCTGAAATTGATTCTTTAGAAATTGAACAAAATTTTGTGAGTGGATTTTTTTAAATTTCTAATTTTATCATAAGTTAACCAAGTATGTGTTATCTGAATAATGTTGTCCGAAAATTTCATTTATTAAAAGCCAAATACAGTATAAACTTGATAATCTGAATAAATATTGCAGACCTAAATCCGGTTTGTCAAAATGCTTTTTGTACCCTTTTTACTGAAGCATTTTTGGAACAAACTTAACTGAAAATAAAGGAATTCCACTAGAATCAACTTTTATATTAAATTATATCATTTCTTATTGTATTTTATAAGTCATACTATAATTTTAATAAGAAGGGACTTTTTATTGATTAATTCGCGTTATAGAGTTATGGAATGGAATGTTAGGAAATGCCTCATGAAATTGCTTAAAACATTTTCTCTTTAAACAGGCGCGGATCCAGCCAAAGCATTTGGGGGGGGGGGGAAATTTTTTTATCATCACTGGAAAAATTATGTTTTTTTTTTGTTTTTTGCCAGAAAACTGGTTATTTATAATTATTATTATTTTTAATTACAAACAAAAATGCAAAATTACAAATATGTATTTAAATAAACATTTCTCAGAGAATATTGAAAGGATTTTAATTATGAAAGCCGTGTTTTTACTTTTGTAATACTACTGAATAGGTCAAAATAAAATAATTTAAATAAAGAATGCATCATTAGAAAAACACAAAATGCTAAGCTATTTAGATCTGGATAGGAGGTCAAGCACATTTGAGAATGGTAAATCGATTTCGATTTTAGTCGATTTTCATAGGAAAAAAGTCGGTTGTTTGCAATCGATTTTATGTCAACTATTTTATACTGAAATCGATTATTTATTTTCAAAAATCGAGTTTGTTTTAAAAAGTTAAATGTAGAAGTTAAATGTAGTTAATATGTAGAATTATAAAAATCTTATAAATTAAAATTTTTTGGTTGGTAATAATAAAGTTATGTCCGCTTTTTTAAATATATTTTGGCGGTGAATATTTAAGGAGTAAAAGTAAAATTTAAAAATGCACCCAAGAGGAGTTTGCCGATAGAAAATGAAAAAAAATCCCAATATTTAATTCGAAAAGATCTTATTATTTTTACATATCATTCCTAGCTGGGCAGTTGGCAAAACAATAGTCTAAACCCTATGAAGAAAAAAAAAAAATAATAAAACAATTATCCTAATATTAATAAAATTGCTCGAGAATATCAATACCGTGTGAACTTCTATTCTTGAAGGATGTCCTTATAATAACCCAGCAAAGAAACAGGCTTAGTAGTGTACATAGCGTTTTTTATAAAGCTTTACTGAAGAATATTGGTTTGATGGATAAATAAAATATTCACAGATTTCTTATATATTATATACATAACTTTTATATATGAGACCTGAATATTTGAAATTATTTTATAGGTTTATTTTTGAATTTTTAGATGTTTTTGATACACTTTTGACTTTATCAATAAAAAATCGACTTCAAAATAAAATCGATTTTGGGGACCGATAAATCGATTTTATTTTGAAAGTAGATGATTGAATGAATTAAACATTTAAATGTGAAATAAAATCTCGCTTAAATTTAATTTTTACTGGAATATATTGTATGTCAACTGGAAAATATACGCTAATAATTTTTTCTGCAAAGAGAAGCCCGTGAAGAAAATCTAGTGAAAATTATGTAAATAAATCACTTTATAAAATTTCATACTATTTCAGTCTGAATGTTTATATTTTTGTAGTTTTACTCAAAGAACAATCTTCTTGAGTACATCACCAACCAATTTTCGAGAAAATTCGAAAAAAACAATTTTGAGATTAGTTGCTGAACTAAAAATCTGGGAACTCTTTATTAGGAAAAACATACCCTTTAACTATATTAAAATACTTTTCTATTTTACGTATTTCTTTCTTAAGTCTTAATGATATTTTGTTTACAATAAAATGAGATGTCAATATTTAAAATCGTTTAAAAACTCAAAAATTTTATCAAACAATTTTTCATTTATTTTAAACAAATTATTTCATTTTAAGCTTTATTTGTAGCATACCTTCTGGGGAATTTCACATAAAATCTAATCTTCAGTTTTTATCTAACTAAAGCAAGAGAAATTTTCAGAAGGTTTAATAAAATATTAAGCGAAAAGTAATATTTTTGTTATCGTCCTCTAGGAAAATGGTAGACATTTTCTTGGGAAAATGGTTTTATTTAAACAATTTTTTTCTTAACACAAAATTGTGAATATTTTCAATAAAAATAAATTAAAGTTTTTTCTTGAAAAATTTCAATTTTTAGACCTTTATTATTTTATTTATAAATTAAATCTGTGTAGTGAACCAAAATTTCTATCATATGTAAAATTTATTAAATCTAAAAAAATATTATATTTTGTATAAAAGAACTGGGAAAATTTTGTGTTATTTATTAATAAATGGTTGACTTTTATTAAATTTTTTCTGTGAAAATGCTTTTGTTCATTTTTGATGTTAAAAAATTATTTCGTATAAAATTTTGAAAAGATTCGGATTTATAAAAAGTAATATTAAAACATTAGTTAGTGTAATTTCAATATGACATGAAACTAGCACTTATACAATTTTTTTTTTTTTGTTTTGTTTTTGACATATCAGTTTTTAATTGTATGTAAAGTTTAAGCTTGAATTTAATGAAAAAAATATATAGGAATTGCATTTCCTATATTTTTTCTATTTTTAAAAACCCATTTATTTGCTTTAAATTTTTCGAAGAAAAAATACGAGAAATAATTTTTTCTAAACATAGTTTGGCCATTCCTAGACTATATTGAAGATAAATTCATTCTGCCTTCTTTTATTTTCACTAAAGAAAATTTTTCTTAAAGAATTTTTAATTTTTCCTTTTCCTATTGCAAATTTTTAATTTTTCTAAGGTCGAAAATCCATTTTGGGGGGGGAAATTTCCGATTTTCCCCCCCCGTGGATCATCTTTAAATGAACCCCTCTAGCCTTTTCGATTTTCAAAAATGCCTTAAAAGGGCTGAAATGTTTATAGTTCAACAACGAAGACAATAATTTCTTATTTCCTATTATTAATTTTATTTATACGGAATCATCCATTTTAGCATTTTTGTGTATTTATTTTTCAAATTAAATATAATAAAAATTTTTATGAGATTTTTTTGTACGATTTTTCATTAGGTAGTTTTGCTGGCAGGCGTTCTATATTTGATTTATAAATGTATTACAATTTTTCTAAAAAATATAAAAAAATAACGATAATGAGAAAAAAATAAGACTTAAAATTAAAAAAAGAAATATTAGCTTTTTAAAATTTGATCAGTAAACAGCCCTAATGTCTTGTTATGATGTTTTAAATTGGGTAAATTGTTGTCTAAATATGTACTTATAAATATTTTCAAGGGGATTCAAAATTGATTAAAATTTTGTTTTATTTTGATTAATGACATCGATGCAAACTCGATGTTATTTTACCATAATTATTTCTTATAACAAAAGAATTGTAGTTTACTATACTGCCAAAATTTTATTTGCTAGTTAACTATTTATAATTGTATTGTTTGTTACAATGTTTATTTTGCTAAACACACGCCTTAAAGATCGCATTAGATACCATCGTTAAAAACATTAATTTTTAGTTGCAGTTTTAATTAAAAAAAAAAACTGATAATGTTTTTATAGTACAAAACTACAAATAAATTTAAAAAAAAGTGCTAAAAAAAATTACAAAAATAATTCGAAAAGTGGTAGAAAAAGTGCCAGGTGCTAGATTCGCTTTTTTGGTGCTAAACGAGTTTAAAAAGTGCAAGATTTAGCACTAAATGTGCTAAATTGGCAACACTGATCCATAATTTACTTACAAATTTGTTTTTTTTTTCAAACGATTTCATTTCTTCAAGTTGAATATCGAAAGTTAATCGCTAGAACACCTGTTATGCGCGTTAAATCTCAAAATGAAGAATAGAAAAATAAAATAAAAAAATTTTAAAAGTGAAAAGATTTAAAAATATTAATATGCATTATTAAGAAAAATTCTCAATAATATGCATTTAAAAATCGATACCATTTTTTTTATTAAAATGTCTGATTTGATATTAATTACATAAGATAGTTTTTAAATGCTGCTGTAAAACATGCTTTTGCATTAAAATCCGCCCCTACTTTTCAGCTAAAATTGCAAGTAAGCGTTTCCACTTTTTGACACAGATTATTTTTTGTTTTTCATGTAACGTAAATTTGTTAATATGAAATTATAGATAAATTGCAATATTTTCGTCTTATCATTCATTACGCTCAATTTTTAAAGTAGCTGAGATGTTATTTAACAATATATTACCTTTTTCCCAATTATGGAGAGTGCCATTTAGCGGAAACTCTAATCCCGCCTTTTTAGGTATTAAATAAAGTTAAAATTGCATCGTTTAAAACAAAAATGTATGTGTATGTGTACACATATTGTATTAAGACAACATGACAGTAATAGATGATGTGAGAAAATGTTAAATTATTTGTAATGGTTTTCCTCTATTCTCACTTTTTTTTTAATTTAGACATTAAGCCGGCATAGAAACATTTAATTTTTATAAAAGTAAGTCAAATGTTAATACAAATTATTACATGAAAACTATTATATCAACTAAAAAATCAAAAATACAAAAAATTAACAATAAATGAAACATTCATGATAAGTGTGGTCGTTAACAGTTTACATAACCTAAACAAATCAGCTTAATTAAAAAAATTAGCCAAATCATGTCCCATCGTAAAGACTTGTGGGAATCTTATGAAAATGACACAACAAATTCACAAACATTAAATTTTCATTAAGTACCCTGTAGTTTTTGAAGTACCTATATCTATTGAAATCTCTAGTGAATGATAGATCAAAACTTAGCAATGGAACATAACAAATCGATAGATGGTATTGGTCAACGTTTTCGTCAACACCAAAAAAGTTATATTGAACTTCACAGAATTTGTAAACATATAAGCCTGTATTTTGTTTTTGTTGTATTCTTGTAAATCTAACCATACACATACTCACTCAAACCCATTATACCTATTACACACATACATTTATAATAATGATGGATACAATATTTGTACACTTGTTGTAAATAATCAGTTTACTGATGAGCTTAATTGGCGCATAAAATGAAATCGAAAACGGGAATGAAAAAACAAAAAAAAAACAATAATAAGACACAAACAACAATATTAATAGAAACAACATAAACAATGTCAGTACAAGTTTAATAACAATATTATTGAATGACAAAGTGTCATAAATCATAAAACGATGTCTTTTTTTCTCACATGTTCTTTACATTTCGAATATGTACATTAGACTGCTCGATAAATGCCATCTTTCGACAGTAACTACCCTTAGAATTGTTCTTTTCGATGTAGAAATAAAGTGTGAAAAATGTTATATTGATCGGCTAACATGTACTGCATCGACCCTGAAATTTATAAGGGTAAATGTTGACTTTTTCACATTAAAAAAAAATGTGCTATTGTCTATTCTTTTTCTGAAATTTAATGTAAAGGAATCGTAATCTAGACGTAATTATCTATCAAACAAGATTAAAAGGTTATAAAATATTAAAGTTATCAGAAATTCTCCAAACCATTAATTAAGTTTTTACACAAAAAGTAGAATCCTGGTGGAAGCTACGCACATTGGGGTAAAAGTGGTCGAAAATGGCGATTAATTCAGGGAAACGTGATATCAATATTTTAATGATCCTGTTTAATTTTTTTATTTATTATTAGGTAAAAAAATAATTTTTAGAATTTTAAGATTTTCTTAGCAGAATGGTAATGTCTGTCCGTCTGTCTCTTCGGTTGAAAATGTTGGGATATGGGCCGTTATCAAAAATTTTTAACTTGGCTGAAACTGACTTAAATCTTTAATAAGTTTTGTGGTGATGATATTTTAAATAAATTGGTTTCTTTTTTATAATCATGATTGTTGCTCAAAGTTCAAGAACATAGAAAAACGGCTAAAAATAATTTAAGTTTTTCCCATTATTTTACAATTTTTGTTCACCCGTTTATACTTTTTGATTTCATTCTATCATAAATAAACTTATCGGACTTTGCAGATAAATTCGGCACCATCTTTGTTATTGTGCAGACTTTCAACAGTTAAATACAGTGTAGTCGAGTTTTGATGACAAAATTTTTTAGTTTTTAAAATATGTCAGTTTTTTAGGCGGGGTCTGTGCGCCCCTCAACCGAATACAAAATTTGGGATAAGGATTTATTCCTGTTGTAGTTATGCGTGTTTTGCGTACGCATAACTACAACGTAGTAGATAGTCTCAAAGTTTGGAAAACAAGAGCGAAAAATTTTCAAAAATTTAGTTTTTCGCGAGGCACATTCACAGTTTCATATGCAATGGCATGGATTACTGCGTGAACTTATTTTTTTTTTTTTTTTTTTTTTTTGTTATTTTACATAGCAAGATCTGAGGAGCATTAAAAATAAATTTAACACAAGAATTTTATGCACTTCTTGAAAATTAAGCAAAAATTGCACTTTTTGTTTTTGTATTTTTATATAGAAAATTGTAATTTAAACAAATATTGGATATATAGATATAAGAACGGCGATAAATATAATTGATCGGGACCATAAATTTAAGTAAAATGTATTCGATTCTTGTGAGGACATGTTTCTAAAATATTTTGTCTCTCTGTAATTATATGAAAAAAAAATATATTTTTTTTACGTTCATACTTAGCATTGAAATTTAGTTTAGAAAATTTTTTAGGAAATTTCATTCATTGAAAATTTTCAAACACAGAAAGTTGTAAAGGAAACGGAAGCTAAAATTTAAAGCAAAATAGTTTTTGAAAAAATTGGAAAAGCCGTGAATATTTTGAGGATTTATACATAGAGGAAGGAAAGATTTGGAAACAATAAAGTAAAAGAGAGAAAAAAGGTATTTAAATAATAATTTTATTGAATGTGTTCAAAATAGTTATATTTTTTGTGTTTTCTGTTAGGGACTCAAAATATAAGATTCTACGTAGAATTGCAATAATTTGGGAAAGCAATTGTGATCTATTCAGGGTGATCCAACATTGCACCAAGATTTTTTTACTATTTATAAGAAAAAGGAAAATAATAGTCAGTCAAATTGTACTGAAGTCTCAACGAAATCAAGTCTTTCAACAGAATCCAGTATAGAAAAAGCTTTTTCAAAAATAAATCTAGAGTTCTCAAGTTTCCTGGCAATATAAAGAAGATTTAAAATCTGATAACCTCATTTAAACTTACCTAATGTGAAAAATACATACCTAAAGTAAACTTAATTCATCTTAAACCTAACGTAGAAGTTTCCAAACCTAAACCTAACGTAACTTTTTCCATACATAAACATAACGTTCCCTAAACATAACGTAAACTTATCATTTCTTAATTTAAAATATCTTACCATATCTTAATATAACTTAACTTAACGTATAAAAATTTAATAATTTAAATAACTTTTTGTTTATTATACTTACCTAAATATTAATATTTTATTGGTCACCAAACTCAATTAAAAATAATGTAAAATCTAATTTTTTTTTTATATATACAAATACACACACTTACACACAATTCACACAAACATACACACACATCTAGAAATGAAATAGAAATACAATTAATAAATACTTACCTTACTTATTTAACACATACTTAAACTTAAAATCTGAAATTTACGATACTTATAAAATAAAATCCGCCGACACCATAACCAACCTCTAAACTTCAGGCCTGTAGTCATCGAGGGAAATAAAATGTGGTGAGTGTTTACTTAGTAAATATATATTTGAAATATCAATCTTTAAAATAATTTATAAATTCGTAATTTCGGGTTAATACAGTTAATAAATACAAGAAACCGTTAAATGAAACAAAAATGTTAGCTCTTTTTCTTATTATTAATTCACGTATAGATTAATATATTCATTATTTTTGTATTTTTGTTTCATTTAAACAGTTGCATTTATACTTTACTCTTTAACTTATATTAACTTACACTAATTTAACTTAAATATTTTACTATATTTATTATATTAATTTGTTAAACTTTAGTTTGGTGACATATTAAACTATGATTAGATTATTTGATTGTTACTTGGTAACTAAGTTTACTTTGTTTAAATAAATTACATTTTGTTTGTAATATGGACATTTAAATAATTACTTTTTACTTTTCGCGAAACATTTGAATCAGTTAGATAGAGTCGTCGTGGGTTATTCAGGAAAATTTTAAGGAATAACATAGGTCATGGGCGGGTTAAGAGCAGAAAAGGTAAACAACATCTTAGACCTTTTCATATTAAAATTTGCATCCTAGT
Organism: Protophormia terraenovae; assembly: GCA_951394005.1. Lineage (NCBI taxonomy): Eukaryota > Metazoa > Arthropoda > Insecta > Diptera > Calliphoridae > Protophormia > Protophormia terraenovae. The sequence continues at coordinate 86,810,265 of OX596077.1, read as the reverse complement.
TTTCATTTCTTTTATTATTTTTGTATCTATCTTTTAGTTTATATTTGATAGTCGTTTTCATAAATTTTCAAAATACTACCTAAGTTTAAATTTTATTGTAATGAGCTAACTCTATTTAGATAAAGAAACGAATCTCCCCATTTTCCGTTGAGCAAGGCTGGTGTTATAGGTAGTACCCTCTTTGGATAAATAGAGTACCAGTTTAACGTTCGTTACATAAATTTAATGGCGCCCAACGTGGGGCAGCAGCGTTTATATCTTCTTTTAAGAGATACATTTTCAAAGTTTAACACCTAGCTGTTCTCCATAATTTCACATAGTGATAACGACTATTAAGATCTTTATTTTTATTTTATTTATTGCAAATTATAGTCTTAAGAGAATTAGCTTTGGAATTTTAGATTTTTCAATTCATTTTGAATTTCTAAACCAGTTATTTTCTTTTGTAGATGGAGTATTTTATAACATCTGATTAGATATTGTAAGAGATTTTGATTATTGGGAATTCATCGATTTTCAACTCACGATATCTATTCAATTTTAATAGCTTTTGAAACTTTCTTTTAAATTTTCGGTTCGAATTGATTATGATTGAGATTTCTGTATCTGGTATTGAAATTGGATACTTACTCTCATAAGATTTTTTTTTTAGAATTTATTTTTTTTTTTGGATGCAAAGTATATTTTTTAATTTGACCTATCTAACTGTATTTAAATGGAGTAGCGAAATGTGACATATACTGTATTTTACGTGAATTTGGTTAGATATTTATTTGTTTTAAAATGGTTTTGACAAGAAGTCAGGAAAATTTGAATTTGTTGGATGTTAGCCAACCTGCTAATGTTAGCTTCACAGTTAATTTAGAACCCGATAATAACACTCAAAATACATCTAATATTCAGGAAACTAGACCACGAGGTAGAGGTAGAGTTGTTCACAATGGAACTTCGCATAGACATGAACAGAACATGAATGATAACAATGTTAGACAGATGATATCTGAATCTTTAGATAACTTTCGAAGTGAAATGACTTCCCTTATAACGAATGAAATTCGTTCAGTTTTTCAAAATATTAATTCGACAAATATTAGACCAAATAATAATGCAAGTCCTTCAGTTTCACAAAATAGAGATATTCCAAATTCATCTCCTAGGAATAATGCTATTGATTCTCAAGAACCTTTCTTTGCGGAGAAAGTTCTAAATATAATCCGTAATTGGAGATTGAAATTTAGCGGTCATGATAACGAAATGTCTGTTGATGAGTTTATATATCGTGTTAATATACTGACCACAAATAATTTGAAAGGTGATTTCGAGCTGCTTTGCAAACACGCTCATAGCTTATTTGAAGGCAAAGCATTGGTATGGTTCTGGAGATTTCACAGACAACACGACGACATTGATTGGATGACACTGACAAATGAACTGAGAAAACAATATAAAGTGGACTACAGTGACTTTGACATTTTAGATGACATACGTCGACGTAGACAAAAGCCACAAGAAAATTTTGACGAGTACTTGGACGTTATATCGGCAATGACGGACAAATTGAAGAATCCTGTTTCCGATCAGGATCTTTGCGAAACTTTGATGCGAAATTTAAAAAGTGAAATCAGACATGAACTTCTTCATTTAGAAATACATAGTGTAGCACATTTGCGACGTGAAGTTAGAAAACACGAGAAGTTCATAAAAGATATTGAATACCGCAAGATGACTACAGGACGCATTTCGGAATTGACTAAACTAGACGATAAAGATTTAGACTTAGACGAGGTCAATAATGACAGTGAAATTTGTGCTATTAAAAGCAATTACAAATGTTGGAATTGCGAAAAAATTGGACATTCGTACATCAACTGCATGGACACAAGACGAATATTTTGTTACGGATGTGGACTTAAAGATACTTACAAACCTACTTGTCCCAACTGTACTAAGAAGCAACAGGGAAACGTACAGAGGGATGTTCGTTGGAAGTAGTACGGACATCCGAAAATAAGGACAATGACATTGGACAAATGACAATTGTACAGGATTCGTATACTGAAGTTGACAAGACTAATGAACTTATTCATCCTTTAAGAAGACCATACCATGTAAGACTAAGAGAATATGAGAAAGCACGATCACGAATTTTCGGATCTGCGAAATCAATTAGTAGGTCTTCAAAACGAATTCGAAACTTTTATCAAAAACTGAAGTCACTTAATGTTTATGTCATTTCGTCCATTGTGAATAAGGATATGGATAGTAGGCCGTATATACAGTTAAAACTAAGTGATAAATTATATTTTGCTTTACTTGATAGTGGTGCTAACAAAAGCGTAATAGGTGGCGATTTAGCGATTCAAGTTCAGGATAGGAAACAATTTAAGAGATGTAAAGGCAATGTACGAACTGCGGACGGACAAAGACAAAACATATTAGGAACTATTTCACTTGACATAACTTACAAAGGACAAACAAAATTAATTGAATTTTTAGTAGTACCGACAATACAACAGGACATAATTTGTGGTTTCGATTTTTGGACGATATTTGGACTAAAAATTTGTGTACCTAATGTAGGTGAAATTGACTGTACTGACAATGATCCGGACAAAATCAAATTGACAAACGAAGAACAACAGAGACTGGACAGAGTAGTTGCAGCATTTCCTAACTCAGAAGTAGAAGGATTGGGATGTACCACCCTTATCGAACATTATATCGATACAGGTAGTGCAAAACCAATTAAACAACGTTACTATCCTATTTCACCTGCTGTTGAAAAACAATTAAGCGGTGAAATAGATAGGATGTTGTCCCTTGGCGTAATAGAAGAAGCACCTAGTTCACCTTGGTCTTCACCGACAGTTGTAGTTATAAAGCCTGGTAAGGTTAGAATGTGTGTGGACAGTCGTAAACTAAATTCAGTGACAGTTAAAGACGCGTACCCGATACCTAACATTGACGGACTTATTGCTAGACTTCCTCCGGTTTACTATATTTCAAAAATTGATTTGAAAGATGCCTTTTAGCAAATTAAACTAGAGGAAAGTTCTAAGCCAAAGACAGCTTTCACAGTCCCTAATCGGCCTTTGTATCAATTTACAAGAATGCCGTTTGGACTGTGTAATGCACCGCAATCGTTGTGCCGACTGATGGACATGGTTATTCCGTACAATTTAAAAACTCACGTATTTGTTTATTTGGACGACTTACTTATAGTATCTCAGACTTTTGACGAACATCTTACACATTTGATGGAAGTGGCATCACAACTACGTAAGGCAGGTTTGACTATAAACGTTAAAAAGAGTAGTTTCTGTTTGAATAAGGTGAAGTATTTAGGTTATATAGTGGGAAATGGAACCTTGCAAGTAGACGATGACAAGATTAAGGCCATTAAAGACTTTCCCGTACCAAAATCGATTAAGCACTTAAGACGTTTTCTCGGAATGACAGGATGGTACCGACGGTTTATACAAGACTATTCGACTTTGACTTATCCTTTAACCGAACTTTTGAGTAAGAAGAAAACTTTCAACTGGACTGAAGAGACACAAATAGCATTTGACAAACTTAAGGACAGTCTGACTAAAGCACCATTACTCGTACATCCAAATTATAGTAAACAATTTATTTTACAGTGTGACGCTAGCACTTATGGTGTGGGTGCAGTGTTAGCACAAGAGGACGACGAAGGGACAGAGCGACCTATTGCTTTTATGTCTCAAAAATTAAACAAGGCACAAAGAAACTACACTATAACTGAACTTGAATGCTTAGCTGTTGTTTTAGCAATTAAGAAATTTCGACCTTATATTGAGGGTCAAGATTTCAAAGTGGTAACGGATCATGCAAGCCTTAAGTGGCTGATGGGTCAACGAGATCTTTCCGGTAGATTAGCTAGATGGTCGTTAAAGCTACAGGGCTTTAGTTTTAAAATTGAACACCGAAGTGGTAAGCAAAATATAGTACCAGACACTCTGTCTAGAGCTCATGAGGGCGAAGCATTTATAGAAAGTATTGAGGTAGAGAGAATCCCAGCAATTGACCTTGACTCAAAAGCTTTTGATTCGGATGAATATAGACAATTACGTGAACACTTTTTAAATTCTGGTTTACCCGACTTCAAAATCATCGACAAATATATTTACAAACGGACAGAGTTTTCTTCAGGACAAGACGACGAGTCAAATTTATGGAAACTTTTTGTGCCAACTGAACTTAGGAAAGATATGTTATATTCAGCACATGACACGCCAACCTCATCACATGGAGGAATTAGCAAAACATTGGAAAGAGTAAGACGTTATTTCTATTGGCCAAGACTCGTGACAGATGTTAAAATTTATATTGCTAACTGTGACTTATGTAAGACGTCAAAGACACCAACAATGAATCTTAGACCACCATTAGGGCAAATGTTTAAGACAGAAAGACCGTTTCAACGACTTTATATAGACTTAATCGGACCATTGCCCAGGACTAAGACAGGAAATACTTTAAATAATAATAAATAATAAATTTACTTTTCTAAAACCTTTAAAAAAATTAATTTCAAAACATATTATTGAATTTCTTCGGACGGAAATTTTCGACTGTTATGGCGTACCACAAATTTTAGTATCAGACAATGGGACTCAGTTTAAATGCAAGGACTTTGAGAAATTTTTAAACAAATATGGAGTACAACACATGCTGACCGCTGTTTATAGCCCACAAGCTAATGCGAGCGAACGAGTCAACAGATCAATAAATGAAGCATTAAGGTCTTACATCAGAGATGATCAACGAAATTGGGACAATTATATAAGCAGTATAAATTGTGCTCTTCGAAATAGTAGACATCAAACTATAGGCAAAACTCCATATGAAATAGTTTTCGGACAGACAATGTTGACACATGGAAAGGATTACGAACTATTAGACAAACTTAAACTATTGGCTGAAACGGACATTCAAATTGAGAGACAGGACGAATTTACATTGATTAGGGACTCTATTAGAGAACATATGGAAAAGTCATATAATAAAAATGCTCGTTTATACAATTTAAGATCGCGTACAAAAGAATTTTCAGTTGGACAAGAAGTAATACGTTGAAATTTCACGCAAAGTTCTAAAATTAATTATTATAATTCAAAATTGGCACCTATCGGAATTAAAGCGAAAGTTCTTAGGAAAATCGGACATGTAAATTATGAGTTAAAGGACATAGACAGTGACTGTATAGGTGTTTACCACGCAAAGGACATATGGACTTGACGTATTAATAATTGCTTTGGAAAATAATTTTAAACATTGTCCTTTACAGAACCAGTTCTTCAGCTTAATAAAGCTTTACACTGTTTCTGTTTTGTGAGGACATGTTTCTAAAATATTTTGTCTCTCTGTAATTATATGAAAAAAAAATATATTTTTTTTACGTTCATACTTAGCATTGAAATTTAGTTTAGAAAATTTTTTAGGAAATTTCATTCATTGAAAATTTTCAAACACAGAAAGTTGTAAAGGAAACGGAAGCTAAAATTTAAAGCAAAATAGTTTTTGAAAAAATTGGAAAAGCCGTGAATATTTTGAGGATTTATACATAGAGGAAGGAAAGATTTGGAAACAATAAAGTAAAAGAGAGAAAAAAGGTATTTAAATAATAATTTTATTGAATGTGTTCAAAATAGTTATATTTTTTGTGTTTTCTGTTAGGGACTCAAAATATAAGATTCTACGTAGAATTGCAATAATTTGGGAAAGCAATTGTGATCTATTCAGGGTGATCCAACATTGCACCAAGATTTTTTTACTATTTATAAGAAAAAGGAAAATAATAGTCAGTCAAATTGTACTGAAGTCTCAACGAAATCAAGTCTTTCAACAGAATCCAGTATAGAAAAAGCTTTTTCAAAAATAAATCTAGAGTTCTCAAGTTTCCTGGCAATATAAAGAAGATTTAAAATCTGATAACCTCATTTAAACTTACCTAATGTGAAAAATACATACCTAAAGTAAACTTAATTCATCTTAAACCTAACGTAGAAGTTTCCAAACCTAAACCTAACGTAACTTTTTCCATACATAAACATAACGTTCCCTAAACATAACGTAAACTTATCATTTCTTAATTTAAAATATCTTACCATATCTTAATATAACTTAACTTAACGTATAAAAATTTAATAATTTAAATAACTTTTTGTTTATTATACTTACCTAAATATTAATATTTTATTGGTCACCAAACTCAATTAAAAATAATGTAAAATCTAATTTTTTTTTATATATACAAATACACACACTTACACACAATTCACACAAACATACACACACATCTAGAAATGAAATAGAAATACAATTAATAAATACTTACCTTACTTATTTAACACATACTTAAACTTAAAATCTGAAATTTACGATACTTATAAAATAAAATCCGCCGACACCATAACCAACCTCTAAACTTCAGGCCTGTAGTCATCGAGGGAAATAAAATGTGGTGAGTGTTTACTTAGTAAATATATATTTGAAATATCAATCTTTAAAATAATTTATAAATTCGTAATTTCGGGTTAATACAGTTAATAAATACAAGAAACCGTTAAATGAAACAAAAATGTTAGCTCTTTTTCTTATTATTAATTCACGTATAGATTAATATATTCATTATTTTTGTATTTTTGTTTCATATAAACAGTTGCATTTATACTTTACTCTTTAACTTATATTAACTTACACTAATTTAACTTAAATATTTTACTATATTTATTATATTAATTTGTTAAACTTTAGTTTGGTGACATATTAAACTATGATTAGATTATTTGATTGTTACTTGGTAACTAAGTTTACTTTGTTTAAATAAATTACATTTTGTTTGTAATATGGACATTTAAATAATTACTTTTTACTTTTCGCGAAACATTTGAATCAGTTAGATAGAGTCGTCGTGGGTTATTCAGGAAAATTTTAAGGAATAACATAGGTCATGGGCGGGTTAAGAGCAGAAAAGGTAAACAACATCTTAGACCTTTTCATATTAAAATTTGCATCCTAGTTTTCATTTCTTTTATTATTTTTGTATCTATCTTTTAGTTTATATTTGATAGTCGTTTTCATAAATTTTCAAAATACTACCTAAGTTTAAATTTTATTGTAATGAGCTAACTCTATTTAGATAAAGAAACGAATCTCCCCATTTTCCGTTGAGCAAGGCTGGTGTTATAGGTAGTACCCTCTTTGGATAAATAGAGTACCAGTTTAACGTTCGTTACATTCTTGAAAACGGGAGACTTTTGTCAAAACACATATCGCTAAGGCACATCGTGTGGACAGCATGAAATTAACTATAATTGGCATAATTAGTAGATGTTTGTTATGCTTAATAAAAATTCGGAGGCGCATAAAAAAATTTCGAAAGAAATCAAAAAATATTTACTTGTGTTAAAAAATGATCACAATATTAAATAGCATTTCTTAGTAATAAACTCTATCAAAATATATTTTCATTCAATATATGGAGAAATAACTTAGATTCGATCCCAATTATTCGCAAAATTTTTAAAAATCGCGATTTTTATTGAAAATAAAATTTTTTTAAATTTTACTAGGAAACCCTAAAATATGTTACACCAATCCATTAAAACATTAAAAATATCATAAATTTTATTTGATTAACTCTGTAGCTTTTGATATTACGTGTTATTTTTACCAGAATTACACATAAACTTAAAAACACCATAACTTTCCCTCATGAAATGATTAACGCGAACTGATTCTACATACATTTGAGTCACTTTATTTGTTCGCCACGCCCACACCATGCCTACTTTGGACAAGAATATAAGCTTATATTTCAGACATCATTACACTTACACTACCAAGCCTATAAACATAAAACATGGTGCGGAGATAGTGTATCTTATTAGTAATGATACAAGCTATTACAGGACTTAATCATATGTCACACCCACATTTTACGCCTACTTTAAAAAAAAGTAATTTTCTCAATTTATAACGATACTTCTAAAGCGATTTGCATGAAATTTGGCACATATGCAAAACTTCATCGACTTCACCACGCCCACTTTCGACTATTATGTAAGTTTACATGTGAGTCGTTATTACACCCAAACTGCCAAACCTATAAATACAAAATTTGATAAGGAGATATAGTATCTTATTGGTAATGATTAGGGTGATCGATTATTCGACTTTTTTGAGAAACCGGTTTTCGAATAGTTCGAATAGTTGGTATTTTAAAAAAACCGGTTGCACTTTTTGAAATTCAGAAAAAACCGGTTAACCGGTTTTTTGCAGAAGTTAATATTTATATCAGAAGACTACATTTCTTTAAAAAAATCAATTCTTATAATTAAGTTAAAATTTATTAAATACAAGCGTAAAAGCCTAACAATGTCAGGAAAAATAGTATAATAATGAAAATATGCACAAACAAATCCGAAAATTAAAAGAAAAAAATATGAACAACATTTAGACACCTTCCTCTCAATAATCGAAGTCAATTATTTGAAGCCTTTCAAATTTATTGGAATTATATTGATTAAAGTTTTAAATTCGTAAACCTTTCAAAATAAAAAAATCGTCGTAAATGCGCTCCCTGGCCGAAATACATAATCAGTTTTTTATAGGATTTGGAGAGCAAACAATAAGTATAGCAACTCAAAAGTTCTTAATACCAAAACAGACTTTTTGGTCCCTGGTACTGTTAGAATTTGTTGAACGAATAGTTTTATAAGTATGCCGATTTTTAGTTCCTTACGTCGTCTGGGAGCTTCAGAAAGCTCTGGAAAGGAAACATTGCTTAGGAAAGATATATTTAAATCCATATGTATAGATCCACGTATTTTCGCTCCCTGATAGAGATTTCAAAATCTGGCTCCGTTAGGATTTGTAGGACGAATAGGGTTATAAGTAATTTTCTATGTCTTCTGGGAGCTTTAGAAAGCTTTGGAAAGGGACAAAATTCTTAGAAAAAGACACATAAATCCTCTTATATCCGCTCCCTGATAAAAATTTCAAAATATAGCTCCATTAGGATTTGTTGGACAAAAAGTTTTATAATTAAGCTAAATTTTAATTTTCTACGTCGTTTGGTAGCTTCAGAAAGCTCCGGAAAGTTTGAAAATTGTAGAAAAAATCATCTAAATTTTAGTTAGCATAAACAGAAACCATGGCTTAATATGGAGATAGTATATTAATTAAGTCTCAATTAAAACGATTCTGCAGGTGAAACTTTTTTAACACAACACCTTTAAAAAATAAAGGAAATATTGGATCAAAAAAATTAAATTGGGTCATACAGGATAATTATTAATTATTTATTTGTTTAATATTACAGAATAAATTCCAATTTAGACTTAAACTATATTTTAAAAACATAAGAAATCAGTCTTTATGAATATTTAAAAAATTATTCCTAAATTTTCAAATATCACTATCACTATTTAGTACATGTTTTCTGAAATAAAATGCTATTTTTGAAACCGGTTTTTTGTGTTTAAAAAAACCGGTCTATTCGACAATCGAAAAATTAACATTTTGAAAAAACCGACAGCACATTGACTGAAAAAACCGGTTTTAAAACCGGTTGGAAAACCGCGTCGATCACCCTAGTAATGATATAAGCTCCACAAGGACTTCTTAATATGCCACACCCATATTTTACGCCTACTTTTTAAAAATGTAATTTTCTCAATTTATCACGTTAATAATTATACGATTTACTTGAAGTTTGGCACATGTCTAGAACGTCATTGGCTCTATACAAAAATATGCTCATTGTTCGCCACGCCACTCCTACTTTCGACAACTATCTTTATATATTTACTATAAAAATGAAGTGTAAGTTTGTTTGTTTGGGCGTCAATCAAGTCTAAACGGCTAAACCGATTTTCACGAAAATTGACACACAGATAATATCAGTGCCAGTGGTGGTTATATGTTATGTTAGGTTGGATGTCACGCCCACATTTTACGTCCACCTTTTTAAAACTCTCAAACGGCTGAACCGATTTTCACGAAACTTTACACACAGATAGTACCAGTGCCAGTGGTGGTTATAGGTTATTTTAGATTTCGTTTGAATGTCATATTTTACGCCTACTTTTTTAAAATTCTCAAACGGCTGAAACGATTTTCTTCAAATTTTCAATGCATCATCCTGTGTGTGTGTCTTTAAATTCAAATATGATATTTTATTTTTTGATCGGAGCAGAGAGAGTGCTTCCCATACAAAGTAAATATTCATTATGGTATTTCTAAAGAACTAATATAGTGAAAGTCCTCAAACATCAAGCTTATCATATCGCATTTATAAAATGGAATAGCACGGATAGATCCAGGAGGAGAGATAGCCCCTATACAAAAAAATATTAAATTTCTTATATCTAAAGGAGTATTACAGTGAAAGCCTTAAAAAGTTCTAGCAGAAATTTTCATATCAAATTTCGAATAGGGCGGTAGTAAATATTTGCTTTCGCCTAAGAAGGGGTAGCGAAGCGCACCGAGAAAAGCTAGTGTTTGATAAATCCAAAAAAATGTCTGCACTTAAGCTTATTTTTGTATGAAATCTACTGGAGTTTTTTCGAAAAAAAATAATTTCTCTAATCGGGCTACATACATATGCACACGATCTTTTTTCATAATATTAAAGTAAACAATATGTACCATTTTTCAGAACAAACATCCTGTAACATTTTAAGTTGCATTCCATGAAATTTAAAAATTTGTGTATTTTAGGACAATTTTCAAAAAAACAACAAAAATATTATGACAAAATATAATTTACAAATACGAAAAGAAATGTACACTTAAATACCTGAAATTGATGGTTCCATTTTAAATTTTTACTTAAAAATACTTTTTATTTAAAATAAATGAAAGTTGATGAGAATTTAATTTTTACTCTTTAAAAAATGTTTAACTTTGACAGTTCCTTATAAGAAAACTGCACAACATAGTTTAAAGATTTTAATTGCTATTGATATATAATTTTGTCTATTTTTATTTCGTACCCAACTTTATTACAACAGTATTAATTTAAAAATTCAATTAATCGCCACTTTTGACACATTTTAGCCCAACGTGCTACGGTCGAAATTCGAAAGTCGGATTTATTGGAGCTATCTAATGTACTTATAATGATCCTTTCTTTGTTTCTGTTTTGTTATTAATACTTGTAGTCCAACAATTTGAGGTTGAATTGGTTCGAGTATTTGTTTGAATTTCGATTTAAGTCGATTATACTTGTTTACCTCAATAAAGGCTGTTTTGTAAACTTGAACGCCAAGGTTAGTTTATATGTGTTTGTGTGAAAATGGGTTAAATTGAAGTATAATGACGCACTCGTGTTAAAATCGACTCTAACATAGTGTTTTTTCATATCAATAATATTGACAAATGCGTAAATTTTATATAAACAAGAATCTATTCACCCAAAACGCATTCTACTTGTAATTTAACATATTCTCACTGTTTCATAGGGAGACAACCCTTCATAGAAGCTTTTTTCTATATTTTTATTTTGACAATGTTTTATATTTGAAATGATGAAATTGATATCATAATAAAACACACATAAATACACACCTACATTCTACAGCAAATCTATTAATGGTGTTAGAGTAAAACATGTTAAAATGATATTAAATCCTTTTAAAAATATTCTCTAGGTCACTCTCTTAAGTGTCTTATATTTCAGCATTAAACGTATTTGTTTAGCTTTAATTTTGATTTTATATGAATTTATACATTTTTAAATGATATTCTAACTTAAATTTGCACCAGAATGAATTGAAAAATATTTGTAGATATTTATTATACCCAACATGATTATAAGTTATTGGGGTATTATGTATTTGTTGTGTTGTTTGTGATGCCCACAAAATATTCAAATCGGCATAGAATCACTAACTAAGTCGATTTACTCATGTCCGTCCGTTTGCCTTATTATGTAAACTTTGTAATCAAACTACAGATCGCATTTTTATACCCTACACCACCATAGGTGGTTGGGGTATTATGTGTTTGTGCTGATGTTTGTAACGCATAGAATTAGTTATCCAACACCCACCTTAAAGTATACCAATCGACTCTGAATCACATTTTAAATTGATCTAACGATGTCCGTCCGTCTGGCTGGACGGCTGGCTGGCTGTCATTGTAAACCTTGTGCACAAAGTACAGGTCGGAATTTTGAAGATAATTAAATAAGATTTGACAGGTGGGACTTTTATGATGCAAGGACGAAGCCTATTGGTTATGATCGGTCCTTTATTTCACCTACCCCCCATACAAATGTCCCCCCGGAAAAGAGTTTTCACACTTAAAAATATCTTAATATTAAGAATATATTAATGAAATTCGGTCCAAAGAAGTTTTGTACAAGTACTAATCTTTGTACCAAATTTCATGAAAATTGGTCAACGATTGACCATAGCTCCCATATAAACCCCCCTTCCGAAAATCACTTTAACGTGCATAAATCTAATACGATAGATAGTATCAAGTTAATATTCGACACAAATAATGTGCTGTCGGTTTTTTCAAAATGTTCATTTTTCGAATGTCGAATAGACCGGTTTTTTGTGTTTAGAAAAACCGGTCTATTCTATTTTAAAAATAGCATTTTATTTCAGAAGACATGTACTAAATAGTGATAGTGATATTTGAAAATTTAGGAATAATTTCTTAAATTTCATAAAGACAGATTTCTTATGTTTTTAAAATATAGAATTTATTCTGTAATATTAAACAAATAAATAATTAATAATTATCCTGTATGACCCAATTTAATTTTTTTGATCCAATATTTCTTTTATTTTTTAAAGTTGTTGTTGTTAAAAAAGTTTCACCTGCAGAATTGAGACAGGCTTCCATATTAAGCCATGGTTTCTGTTTATGCTAACTAAAATTTAGATGATTTTTTCTACAATTTTGAAACATAATTATCTTCTAGTCATCTAGGTATATAATTTGCTTAGCATTTTTTCTCTTTCCAGAGCTTTCTGAAGCTACCGAACGACGTAGAAAATTAAAATTTTGCTTAATTATAAAAGTTTTTGTCCATCAAATTCTAATGGAGCCATATTTTAAATTTGTATCAGGGAGCGGATATAAGAGGATTTATCTGTCTTTTTCTAAGAATTTTTTCTCTTTCCAGATCTTTCTAAAGCTCCCAGAAGACATAGAAAATTAAAATTCAGCTTAATTATAACCCTATTCGTCCTACAAATCCTAACGGAGCCAGATTTTGAAATCTCTATCAGGGAGCGAAAATACGTGGATCTATATATATATGGATTTAAATATATCTTTCCTAAGCAATGTTTCCTTTCCAGAGCTTTCTGAAGCTCCCAGACGACGTAAGAAACTAAAAATCGGCATACTTATAAAACTATTCGTTCAACAAATTCTAACAGTGCCAGATGTTTCTATCAGGGACTAAAAAGTCTGTTTTTGTATTAAGAACTTTTGAGTTGCTATACTTATTGTTTGCTCACCAAATCCTATAAAAAACTGATTCTGTATTTCGGCCAGGGAGCGCATTTACAACGATTTTTTTTTATTTTGAAAGGTTTACGAATTTAAAACTTTAATCAATATAATTCCAATAAATTTGAACGGCTTCAAATAATTGACTTCGATTAGGGAGAGGAAGGTGTCTAAATGTTGTTCATATTTTTTTCTTTTAATTTTCGGATTTGTTTGTGCATATTTTCATTACTTATATTATTTTTCCTGACGTTGTTAGGCTTTTACGCTTGTATTTAATAAATTTTAACTTAATTATAAGAATTGATTTTTTTAAAGAAATGTAGTCTTTTGATATAAATATTAACTTCTGCAAAAAACCGGTTAACCGTTTTTTTCTGAATTTAAAAAAGTGCAACCGGTTTTTTTAAAATACCAACTATTCGAACTATTCGAAAACCGGTTTCTCAAAAAAGTCGAATAATCGATCACACTACTATATATGCTATGGATCTCGTTCTTGCACATACATACATATGTATCTTTCGAAAATATTTTTGTGGAGTTTATAATTTGAAAATCAATCAAATCGATCCATGAATTTTCCACTTTAACATTTTTATATCCAACGTCAAACAGATGGGGATACAGGGTTTGTCATTCCATGTTTAATATGTCGAAAAAAATCATTTAATACCCAATAAAGTATATCGTCACTTTTCATAACTTTACAGGAGATACAAAAAACGTTCTGAAATCAAAACAAATTGTCCTACAAACAAGATTTTTGGGTTAATACATCTTTAAATATCGCCTAATATATTGGTGCACAGTGGTCCCAAAACGGAATTTTTTGGAATTAATTCTGTAACTTTAGAATTGCTGGATGTATTTGAATGAAATTTCACATGGGCAATCCTGAGGTATGTGGCAATTGATTTGGAGGAGGACAGGATCGTAGCGGGGGGTGAACCTCTAAAGTTGGTCACCTCGGGTATGAAAATTTTTAAAAAAATCGCCAAAATTTCATTTATGATTTGATTGAAAAAAAAATTTTGCACACAGATAGTCCTTATAATTCTCTACAAAAATACGCTTACATTACGCTCTTTTACTTTTAGAGATATTTGGACCAAAGTAAAATTTTGACCCATTTCTCTGGATTCTGTACAAAATTCTAAACAATTTTTGTGCCAGGATCATATACCAATAAGGTTTAGATAAAAAGTTATATTATTTTGAATTAGAAAATTTGAAAAAAATTGTGATTTTTTGTGATTTTTTTCAAAAAGGCGGTAACATTTTTTCACTTTAAAATCCAGTATTTTCCTCTGGACCATAAATTTTTTTCATGTTTCTAAAAGAATGCTTAATATAAATGCATGTAAAGCATATCCGAGGGCAGTTGGGGTAATAGTCCCGCTAGCCCTATCAGAATTTCTTTAATTTTAATTTTTGTGTTTTTAGTTTTTTGTGGAGCAAAAAATGTCAAATAAAAATACCATAGAAAGTTACCTCCATATGTTGGCTAAACACACAAAAAATTTTAAATAAGCCGCGCCTCTTGTAACGACATGGTGACCATTTTATTGGAAAAAAAGTAAATTATTGAAGTAAGTTTTCCCCGAACAGGAATTTTGGGTATTTTGGAGTAAAAAAATGGGAATCTATTTATACTCTTCTTTTAAGAACTATTTTTTTATATAATACTAAAATTTCAGAATGATAGCTTTATAAATATAGATTTTATATAAATTCAAATATTATTATTATTATTTTATTTTTTTTTAAATAACATTAAATACAAAAAAATTTTCTTTTTTTGATTAATTTAAGAAAAAAATTTAGTTGGAATACTTTATCATTTTAATATCATTATTTTTCAAGTAATAACCTTTCCAACGATACACAGTGGTCCCAAAACGAAATTTTTTGGAAATAATTCTGTAACTTTAGAACTGCTGGATGTATTTAAATGAACAGTCCTGAGGTGTATGCCAATTGATTTGGAGGAGGACAGATTCTTAGCGGGTCTGGGGGACGGGAGGTGGACCTCCAAAATTGGTCACCTCGGGTATGAAAAATTTTAAAAAAAAATCTCCAAAATTTGATTTATGATTTGACTAAAAAAAAATTTTGCACATAGATAGTCCTTATAATTCTCTACACAAAATGTTAACTCTTTTACTTTAAGAGATATTTGGACCAAAGTAAAATTTTGACACATTTTTGGACTAAAACTAGCTAAACACACAGAAAATATTTAATAAGCCACGCCTCCTATAACGACAGGGTAACCATTTCACTGAAAAAAGTCAATTTTTGAAGCAAGTTTTCCCCGAACTGCAGTTTTGGGTATTTCGAAGTAAGAAATTGGGAATCTATATACTTTTTTTTTTAACAACAAATTTTTTTATATTATACTAAAATTTCACAATGATAGCTGAATTAATGTAGGTTTTATTTAAGTTCAAATATTAATTTTTTTTTTGTTTTTTTTTTTTGAAAAATAACACTAAATACAAAAAATTTTCAATTTTTGATCAATTCAATGAAAATATTTAGTTGGAATACTTTATTATTTATATATTATTATTTTTCAAGTAATAACCTTTCCAACGATATCAAACACTTGCACAAATACTTTACACAATCGTTTAAAAACTAACTGAAACTTTACCTCCTCCCGCAAAATTTGCACATTTTCCTTCAATTTCTATGGTAAATGTGTGCTGAAGCATTCCATATACATAAGTGCACAGCAGTTTCAACGTGTTTTTTAAATAAATTTGTTTAACTTTTGAACCGTTAAATGTATTTTAATGAAATTTCACACAGTTATTACTGAGGTAGTTTCCAACTGTTATGGAGGAGCACACGTTTCTAGGTGGTCTTGGGGCAGGACTGCCGAAATGGGTCACCTCGGATATTATATAAGAAATAATTAAAAGAGTTGACCAGTTTCGGAGGTTCTCCTCCTGCCCACAGACCAGCTAAAAACTTGTAATCTCTCAAAATATTTTGGAAAATATTTCAGTAATAACTATTTTAAATTTCATTGAAATATTTTGAGCGGTTCAAAAGTTTGACAAATTTTGCGGGAGGAGGTAAAGTTTCAGTTAGTTTTTAAACGATTGTGTAAAGTATTTGTGCAAGTGTTTGATATCGTTGGAAAGATTATTACTTGAAAAATAATAATATATAAATAATAAAGTATTCCAACTAAATATTTTCATTGAATTGATCAGAAAACGAAAATTTTTTGTATTTAGTGTTATTTTTCAAAAAAAAAAAAAAAAAAATAATAATAATAATAATAATATTTGAAATTAAATAAAATCTACATTAATTCAGCTATTACTGTGAAATTTTAGTATAATACAAAAAAAAATTTGTCCTTAAAAGAAAAAAACAAATAGATTCCCATTTTCTTACTCCAAAATACCCATAACTCCAGTTCGGGGAAAGCTTCCTTCAAAAATTGACTTTTTTCATTGAAATGGTCACCCTGTCGCTATAAGGGGCCTCCGCCAGAAAATACTTTTTGGGTGTATACCTTACATATAGAGCTAAAAAATTAAAATAATCTAAAGTTGATCCCAGCTTTGCGATTTGAGAACATAACAAAAAAAGAAAAAGCTAAATACCAAAATTGGCTAAATTTGGATAGGGCTCGTGGGCAGACCTTTATTCCAAACTCCTCCGGATTCAATTTACACGCATTTACATTAAGATTTTTCTTGCAAACATTAAAAAAATTATAAAGCTCAGAACAAAAAAGTTCCAAATTTAGATTAATATAACTTTTTAACGGATTCATATAATTATATGATTCTTGCATATAATCTGGCAAATATTTTTTTGGAAAAATTCTAGGGGCAAAATTAAGTCCGCCAAGTTTGAAAAACTAAGAAAAGGCGAGGCTAAAAATGAGGTAAAAATTTATTTCGACCCGAATATCTCTTAAACTAAAAGAGATAACCTACTAGGGTGATCGATTATTCGACTTTTTTGAGAAACCGGTTTTCGAATAGTTCGAATAGTTGGTATTTTAAAAAAACCGGTTGCACTTTTTGAAGTTCAGAAAAAACCGGTTAACCGGTTTTTTGCAGAAGTTAATATTTATATCAAAAGACTACATTTCTTTAAAAAAATCAATTCTTATAATTAAGTTAAAATTTATTAAATACAAGCGTAAAAGCCTAACAACGTCAGGAAAAATAATATAATAATGAAAATATGCACAAACAAATCCGAAAATTAAAAGAAAAAAATATGAACAACATTTAGACACCTTCCTCTCCCTAATCGAAGTCAATTATTTGAAGACGTTCAAATTTATTGGAATTATATTGATTAAAGTTTTAAATTCGTAAACCTTTCAAAATAAAAAAATCGTCGTAAATGCGCTCCCTGGCCGAAATACAGAATCAGTTTTTGATAGGAATTTGAGAGCAAACAATAAGTATAGCAACTCAAAAGTTCTTAATACCAAAACAGACTTTTCGGTCCCTGATAGAAACATCTGGCTCTGTTAGAATTTGTAGAACGAATAGTTTTATATGTATGCCGATTTTTAGTTTCTTACGTCGTCTGAGAGCTTCAGAAAGCTCTGGAAAGGAAACATTGCTTAGGAAAGATATATTTAAATCCATATATATATATACAGATCCACGTATTTTCGCTCCCTAATAGAGATTTCAAAATCTGACTCCGTTAGGATTTGTAGGACGAATAGGGTTATAATTAAGCTGAATTTTAATTTTCTATGTCTTCTGGGAGCTTTAGAAAGCTCTGGAAAGAGAAAAAATTCTTAGAAAAAGACACATAAATCCTCTTATATCCGCTCCCTTATAAAAATTTCAAAATATGGCTCCATTAGGATTTGTTGGACAAAAAGTTTTATAATTAAGCCAAATTTTAATTTTCTACGTCGCACGTTGGGGTAAAAGAGGTCGGAAGTGGTGTTTAATTGAATTTTGAAAATTAACTTTTTTAAATAAAATTGGGTACCGAGTAAAAATAGACAAAATTATGTATCAATAACGATAAAAGTCATTAACGTAGGTTGCATGGTTTTTGAGTACTGAGATGTCAAATTTCAACATTTTTTTATATTTTAAGAAAAGAGCAAAAAATTATATTTTCATGAACTTTCGGTGAATTTTTCTTTAATAAAATGTGCCTTAAAGAAAAAATTTAAAATGGAACCATCAACTACAGGTATTTGAGTCTACTTTTATACAAGAATTTGTAAATTATTTTTTGTCCTGGTATTTTTTGTTATTTTTTTGAAAATAGTCCAAAAATGCACTAATTTTCAAATTTCATGGAATGTAACTAAAAATATAACAAGACTTTTGTTCTGAAAAATTGTCTGAAAAATATTACATATTGTCTACTTAAATATTCTGAAATAAAATCGTGCGCATGTTTTACCCGATTTTAGAAATTTGTATTTTTGTGAAAAAACTCAAGTTGCTCCAAACCAAAAACAGGTTAAGTGCAGATTTTTTTTTATTTTTTTACTTCGTTTTATTTTTCGTTATTTCACTATTGTTTTTTGTTATTGTTTTGTACAATTATTTTAAATAAACAAAATAATTTTACTGCTTAATACAGTCGAACTCAGTTAAAATGAACATGATTTCATGTAATGTTTTTATACCCTTCACCACAGGTGAAAGGGTATATATAAGTTTGTCATTCCGTTTGTAATTCCCACAATTTTCGTCGGAGAGCAAAAAAGTTTACATTTTCGGGATCCTTGTAAGAAATGATGACGATAGGACCATGTCCGTCCGTCCGTCCGACCGTCCGTTTGCCGTCCGTGTGTCGGTTGAAATGGCGTTTATGAAGCCCACCGATAACTGACATATATAATATATATATCAAACGATCGGAAATGCTTTCGAGAATTTTGCTATTGGAATTCAGCAAGATCGGTTCATACAATGCGGAGATATGTTAAGAAAACCGGTTTTTAGAACCGGTTTTCCAGTTTCTGAAGCCTCTGTATATACTAGGGATTTCGTTTTTACATAGAAGTCTCGGACATTTTTTTCTGAATTTTTGTTCTGAAAAAATTAAATAAATCGGTTCAATAATAACTGAGATATCGGACAAAACGCATTTTTTATTTTTTGAAGCCCTGGTTTAAGCTATAGATTTTTATTTTTATACAGATCGGTCACAAATATTTTTATAAAATTTCGGTTTTTTGAATCAGCAGGATCGGTTTATAAATGGCGGAGATATGCTTTAAAAACCGATTTTTGAATCCGGTTTTTCAGTTTCTGAAGCCTCTGCATATACCAGGGACTTCGAATTTTCAAAGGAGGCTCGGAAATTATTTTCTGTTCTGAAAAAATTAAATAAATCGGTTCAGTAATAACTGAGATATCGGGGAAAACGAATTTTTTATTTTTGAAGCCCTTGTTCAAGCTACAGATTTTTATTTTTATATAGATCAGTCATAAATGTTTTTAGAAAATTTCGTTTTTTTTTAAATAAACCAAATTCGTTCATAATCAACAGAGTTATGGCCCAAAAACAAATCTGTTAAGAATATAAATACACACATAAACATGTATATTAAGCATTCCCAGCAGGCCATGTCTTGTAGAAAATATCGACGATGTCTTGATGATTTGTCACAGTCATCGATGACACATGTACGACAGCTCCGAAGAAACATTGGTGACATTTTCGAACAAAGGGCACTTAAGTCATCAACGATAACCTGAGCGACAGTGTCATGTATATTTTCGTCAACCATTTTAAAGATAATAAATGAAAAAAAAGTAGGGATCCGCCGAGATTTGAACCCAGGCCACCAATTTCTCTCTTTCTTATCGAATAGTCAAGCGCACTTACCACTTCAGCTACAACATTCTCTACTTTTTAATGGTTTTATTAATGCTTTTATTTATCTTATAGGTATATACGACATGCTACATGACAATGTCATGCAGCATGTCGTGCATTTGGTCTAATTCACGACATTCTCGCTGTACATTTTACTCATGTTGTCACCGAACTAAATATTTACGACAATTTTTTATATTTTGTTATTGAAGTCGCCGAAAATGGAGTATGATGACAATATAGGTGACTTTTAGTCAAACTTGTCTACTACATGCATTTTCTTGACGACAAATTTAGGCGACATCATCGATGAAAGTGTCGTTAATGGACATGTGGCCTGCTGGGTTGTAATGACTATTAGTGACGTTTTATGTTTTTTGTATAAACAAGTAGTTTAGTTAGAAACAGCAGTCATATAATGAATAACAGTGTTGTTGTTGTTCTTTGTATATGCAGTCTGTACAAAAATAAATAGATATGGAATTGTTGTTGTTTATTTTTTAAAACTAAAACATATCTGTTAAGAATATACATAAATACATACACAAACATGTATATTAAGCATTGTAATGACTATTAGTGACGTTTTTGCCTATAACACAAGTAGTTTAGTTAGCAACAGAAGTAATATAATGAATAACAGTGTTGTTGTTGTTCTTTGTATATGCAGTCAGTTTGTATATACACACATAAAAAAATAAATAAATATGGAATTGTTGTTGTTTATTTTTTAAAAGCAAAGCCTGCTATGATTTTTTTTTTTTCATATTCAAATTTTCGTAGTTTGAAAAAGATGTAGATTTATAAATGTGAAAATATGAAAGCATACGTTAAGGCGAAAATTTTATTATTTGTCGGTAATATGGTAATATGATGTCGATAAGATAGTAAGATGGTAATATGGTAATATGGTGAAGGGTATCAAAGATTCGGCACAGCCGAATCTTTTTTCAATTTCATTATATTCTACAAAGTGATGTGTCTTATATTGGTACTTGGTATTTAATATTGAAAAATTCAGGAACTATGCGAACAATACAGCCAGATACTACGTTGATAAATATCCATGGTATTGTATGTCTTCTATCCTCCACAAGTTTTTTATTCACTGCCCAGAAATTATAAAACATGCTCTTCTTTCTGAGACACCCAAGAAGCAAGAAAAAAAGATTTTAAAAATTACCGGAAACATTTTTCACGAAAATGTAGTAGACAAAAATCAAACGAGGATATATTTAATAGACTTTTGATAAGTTCCGATCCAATAAAATCCAATCCAATAAAATAAAACATATAGACCAACCACAATCCGCAGTTGATTATTCTCACTGATGACGATTTTTTTTTTTTTGTATGAAAACATTACCATTCTATGTAATGCTTAGTTTTGACATGTTTAACCCCAATGTATAGACAGACGGACGGACATTACTACATATAAAGATCGTAGAGATATATGGTACATTTTTTTACTAACCTGTAAAGAACGAAACAAGTTGTAGTTATTAAAATATTCATATCGCCCTTCCTTGAATTATGAGGCTTTCTTCTAGCCAATTAATCCTAATGTATAGACAGACGGACGGACATTACCATTCTGCCAAAAAAATCGGAGAATTTTTATAGTTTATATTTTTTAACTAACTTATAAAAAACAAAACATGTTGTGATTATTAAAATATTGATATCACCTTTTCTTGAATTATGCGGCCATTTTAGACCCATTTTTTTCAATGTATAGACAGACGGACGGACATTACTATTCTGCCAAAACAAATTCAAGAGTTCTAAAAATATCCTTTTGTACCAACTAATTGATAAAATATTAAATCATGATCATTTAAATATTCATATCACCTTTCTCTGAATAATGCGGCGATTTTAGAGCCATTTAATCATAAGGTATAGACGGACGGACAGACATTACCATTCTGCCAAAAAAAATCTTAAAATTCAAAAAATACATTTTTTACCTAATAATAAATATAAAAATAGATTCTCATCATTAAAATATTGATATCACCTCTCCCTGAATTAAGCGCCATTTTCGACCCCTTTTACCCCAACGTGCGTCGTTTGGTAGCTTCAGAAAGCTCTGGAAAGAGAAAAAATGCTAAGCAAATTATATATCTAGATGACTAGAAGATAATTATGTTTCAAAATTGTAGAAAAAATCATCTAAATTTTAGTTAGCATAATCAGAAACTATGGCTTAATATGGTGATAGTATATTAATTAAGTCTCAATTGAAACGATTCTGCAGGTGAAACTTTTTTAACACAACACCTTTAAAAAATAAAGGAAATATTGGATCAAAAAAATTAAATTGGGTCATACAGGATAATTATTAATTATTTATTTGTTTAATATTACAGAATAAATTCCAATTTAGACAAACTATATTTTAGAAACATAAGAAATCAGTCTTTATGAACATTTAAAAAATTATTCCTAAATTTTCAAATATCACTATCACTATTTAGTACATGTTTTCTGAAATAAAATGCTATTTTTGAAACCGGTTTTTTGTGTTTAAAAAAACCGGTCTATTCGATATTCGAAAAATGAACATTTTGAAAAAACCGACAGCACATTGACTGAAAAAACCGGTTTTAAAACCGGTTGGAAAACCGCGTCGATCACCCTATAACCTACACATGTAAGCGTATTTTTTGTAGAGATTTACAAGAACTATCTGTATATAAAATTTCCTTTCTGTCATATCATAAATGAAATTTTGGCGTTTTTTTTTTTTTTAAATAATATACCCGAGATGGGCAACTTTGGAGGGCCACCCACTTCGCCCCTGACCCGCTAGGGGTCTGTACTCATCCAAATCAATTCGAAAACACCTTAGCTCTGACCGTGTGAAATTTTATTGTGATACCTTTAACGGTTCTTTAGTTACTGAATTATTTCCAAAAAAAAAAGCGTTTTGAAACTGATGTGCACTTATATATGTATATTTCAACGTGTTTTTTTTAAATAATAAAACGTAACTTTTGAACGGATAAATATGATAAATATATTTCAATGAAATTTAACACAGTTATTACTGAGGTGACCCATTTCGGCGGTCCTCCCCCCTTCCCCGAGACCACCTAGAAACTTATGCTCCTCCATAACAGTTGGAAACTACCTCAGTAATAACTAAGTGAAATTTCGTTGAAATATATTGAACGATTCAAAAGTTAAACAAAGTTATTTAAAAAACACCTTGAAACTGCTGTGCACTTATGCATATAGAATGCTTCAGTACACATTTACTATAGAAATTAAAGGAAAATTAATTTGAATTTATATAAAATCTATATTAATAAAGCTATCATTCTGAAATTTTAGTATTATATAAAAAAATGGTTCTTTAAAGAAGAGTATAAGTAGATTCCCATTTTTTTACTCCAAAATACCCAAAATTCCTGTTCGGGGAAAACTTACTTCAAAAATTTACTTTTTTCAGTAAAATGATCACCTTGTCGTTATAAGAGGTTTGGCTTATTCAAAATTTTTTGTGTGTGTAGCCAACATATGGAGGTAACTTTCTACGGTATTTTTATTTTAATATCAGCTTTGACATTTTTGTGCTCCACAAAAAACTAAAAACACAAAGAAAATTAACGAAATTCTGATAGGGCTAGCGGGGAGACTGTTACCCCAACTGCCCTCGGATTTATTTTGCATGCATTTATATTAAACATTCTTTTAGAAACATGAAAAAATGTATGGTCTAGAGGAAAATAATGGATTTTAAAGTAAAAAAGTATTACCAACTTTTTGAAAAAAATCACAAAAAGTTACAATTTTTTTCAAATTTTCTAATTCAAAATAATATAACTTTTTATCTAAACCTTATAGGTATATGATCCTGCCACAAAAATTTTTTAGAATTTTGTACAGAATCCAGAGAATATTTTACAAATTTCACAAATTGCGCCCGCCAAGTTAAAAAAAAAAACATGTCCAAAAATGGGTCAAAATTTTACTTTGGTCCAAATATCTCTAAAAAAAAAAGAGATAACCCACACAGGTAAGCGAATTTTTTTTGTAGAAAATTATAAGGACTATCTGTGTGCAAAATTTTCTTTCAATCAAATCATAAATGAAATTTTGGCGATTTTTTTAAACAATTTCATTTCCGAGGTGACCAACTTTAGAGGTCCACCCCTCGTCCTCCAGACCCGCTACGAACCTGTCCTCCTCCAAATAAATTGCCATACACCTCAGGATTACCTATGTGAAATTTCATTCAAATACATCCAGCAGTATATACATATATATTATGGGTCCTGGTAACATTATGAGTCGATCTAGCTAGATAGAGCCCGGGGTGGGACCAACTAGAAGGGCGAAATTTGGCTCAAATATTTATTTTATATAAGGTTTTTCTGGTATTGAAATCGGTTAATAAACAAGAAAGTTATGGGAGAAATACTACACAGAAAAAAGTAAAAATGGACTTCAATTACGAAACTGCTTTTTCTTAAATTGATATAATGAGCTGAAAATTGTTGGAAATTGATTTAAATTCGTTTTATTTCTATATTTTTATAGACAAATTTTTCATTTTTCTTTATATTTTATTAAGAGCTATCAATTTATTTAAAAAAAATGTAATCCAATTAGAAAATTAATTATATTTATTAATAATATAATTAAATTTCAATACATAGTTAATTAATAATTTTATTAATTCTTCTTCTGTATTTAGGCTTGCCATTTCTATTTTGAGAAAAGGAGGACGCCAACATAAAAAATGTAGGACATTTGCTCGAAAAAAGAGGACACTTTTTAAACAACCTAATTTTAATAAAATTAATGATGCCATACAAATTAGCAATCAAAATTTTTTTCACAAGAAAACTTTACTTACAAAAATAAAAACTTAAGAATACAACAAATTATTCTGATTTAATTGTACAAAACAAAAACTTAAAAACAAAAAATCATTGCATGTTGATGTTTTAATTTTTATTGATAATACATCCAATATCTTGTTTGGATTCCATTGTTTTGTTTATCGAAGTATTACATCAATTTGTTACATGTTTTTCTTTATCATTTTCATTGAAAGGGTCGTCAAAGCCATTTTAACTATTTCTGTGGTCTTAGTACGGTTGCAAGATATATTTTTAGCTCTCTGAGAATCATGAAAAGTAAATTATATAATTCAATTGTGCAGTCCAAAGATGAAAAATACATATTATGAACAATGGTGTAATATCGCTCAAAGTTCATTGTCGACATAATTTTCAGAAAAACTGTGTCCATTTTCAGAAAAACTGTGCCCTTTTTATGTTTCTGTGTCTCCAAATGATTACAGATTTCTCGTAATCCTTCATTTGCAATCGAAATTGTTGAATGCAATTCACTATCCAATCTTTATTTCCCCTCTTCATATAAGAAAACTTCTTTTTTAGCTCCTTGTTAAAAGTGCACTTGCGCTTTGGTGTTCTAAAATCCATTGATAGACAAGTTATTATAAGCCACTTAGAAAAATAGCGACTATCAGGTATAGTAAATCTAGTGTTGTACAAAGGGAATTAAAAACTAATTGTACGAGCACCTAATCTATTTTTATACATTTTGTGACCTGTGATTTAAAGTTTAAAAGCAAGAAAAAATTTTTAATGAAGGTGTAAAAAGCCGGACAACCCCGGACACTTGCTGAAAAAGAAGTAGGACTGCCCCGGATGTCCAAAAAAAGAGGACGGTGTCCGGGGAAAAGAGGACGGCTGGTAACCCTATCTGTATTTCTCGAACAAAAGCATGTGATCGTCCCACTTCACCACCAACCTTCTATGGAGTCATTCCATTTAAAACACACAAAATTACAAATATCTTTCGAAGTATTTATGATATAAGATTTATTGAGATGTCATATAAAATTACCTTTAATATGACGTTTTTCTCATCATCAAAATGGTCATTATCTCGCGATTTTTAGTTCGCGGGTAAATATCTCGAAAAATGGTCTTTTTAAAATTAAAAAAAAAAAATATGTTAATGGTGAAAATGTTTTCTATAACCGTGGTAAGTGACATTCTGGGACTCGCAATATTTTATGAATTACTATATAAAAATTATCATATATTTTATGCAAATACTATTAGTTACAAGCATGTTAATTCCTTAGGGACATACTGTGAGCGTCAAAAAAAAAAGTAAACAGCAAGTATTCTTAAAAATAAAGTTATTTTATATTTAGATTAAAAGTGCTATATAGAAAAGATTAATGCACATTTGTTTGGTAACTAACTAAATATGGATTTCATAAGAAAAAAATTATAAAACAGGAGCACATTAAAAAATAATGTAAACAGTTTTATAATTAAATGCAAAAAAAATTGTATTTAATACTTTGTATATTTTCCATTTGACTTTATTGTGTTCCTTAATATCCTAGGCAACGAGTAGACAAGTTTTTTTTGGCAAAATTCGGTGATATTTTGGTTACTCTTTCTGTAATGCCAGCTAGATATGATCACTGCAAATAATGGTACTTTTTACAATTTTTTCCAATGTGTTCCAACACATGCCCGATTGGATTAAAGTCTGGGGATTTCAGAGCATTACAAATAGGTTTGGGAGTACGATAAAGCAACCATTCCCTCACAATTTTGGAAAAATGCTTGGGATCTTTGTCATTTTGGAATAAGCAGTTATGCAATAAGCTAAATTTTCGGACACTGGGATCGATATTTTGTTTAAAACTATTTATATTATCTTCTATTTCATTATCGATTCTATAAATATGAAATTACTGATTCCTGAAGCCTCCAGACGTCCTCAGACCATTACCGAGTCTCGATCATGTTCAACTATCTCAACCACATATGTGACATTGACGCCTTCATTCCATCTTTGCAATATTTTTCGTGTTTTTTTGGCGCCAAATATTTAAATTTACTCTTGTCATTGAGTAAAATGGTTTCCTGGAACGTTTAACACTAATTTTTATACTTTTGGGCGACATTCAAACATTCAGTTTGGCTGGCTTACGATATGTAGGGTTCTTACGTGGTGTTCTTCTATGGAAGCCTTTTTTGTGTAGTGCTCCTAAAATGGTACTAGCCCTAAAATAATAAGCGGAAATTAACGTTACCTTTTCAGCTATTTTTTAGGTACTAGAAGAAGGACTTTCTTTGACTTTGCAAACTATAGCTTTTTTCTTTGTGTCTGTAAATGATTTGACCATCTTGCCAGAGGAATATTATCTGCATTATGATGTTTGGTATATTTATATATTATTCCAAAATAATTCCTTGAAACAATTTTTGCATTTTACGCAAGGATTCTTCCTTTTTCATATAAATCTGATATAATTTTCGAGTTTGAACTGAAGTTCGTTTTTCTATTGTTAAACAATCACTTTTTTACTTCGTTTTAAAGCAAGAAACACATTTAAGATTATAATTTGGTACTTCCCTGAAACCTAAACTAAAAAAAAATATGAAATTGAAAAAAGATTCGGCTGTGCCGAATCTTTGATACCCTTCACCATATTAACATATTACCATCTTACTATCTTATCGACATCATATTACCATATTACCGACAAATAATAAAATTTTCGCCTTAACGTATGCTTTCATATTTTCACATATATAAATCTAAATTTTTTTCAAACTACGAAAATTTGAATATATAAAAAAAACAATCATAGCAGGCTTTGCTTTTAAAAAATAAACAACAACAACAATTCCATATTTATATATTTTTTTATGTGTGTATATACAAACTGGCTGCATATACAAAGAACAACAACAACACTGTTATTCATTATATTACTTCTGTTGCTAACTAAACTACTTGTCTACAAAAAACAAAAAACGTCACTAATAGTCATTACAATGCTTAATATACATGTTTGTGTATGTATTTATGTATATTCTTAACAGATATGTTTTAGTTTTTAAAAATAAACAACAACAATTCCATATCTATTTATTTTTGTACAGACTGCATATACAAAGAACAACAACAACACTGTTATTCATTATATTACTACTGTTTCTAACTAAACTACTTGTCTATACAAAAAAACAAAAAACGTCACTAATAGTCATTACAATGCTTAATATTCATGTTTGTGTGTGTATTTATATTCTTAACAGATTTGTTTTTGGGCCATAACTCTGTTGATTATAAACGAATTTGGTTTATTAAAAAAACGAAATTTTATAAAAACATTTATGACTGATCTATATAAAAATAAAAATCTGTAGCTTGAACAAGGGCTTCAAAAATAAAAAATTCGGTTCTAAAAACCGGTTTTCTTAGCATATCTCCGCATTTTATGAACCGATCTTGCTGAATTCCAATAGCAAAATTCTCGAAAGTATTTCCGATCGTTTGATTTATATATTATATATGTCAGTTATCGGTGGGCTTCATAAACGCCATTTCAACCGACACACGGACGGACGGTCGGACGGACGGACATGGTCCTATCGTCATCATTTCTTACAAGGATCCCGAAAATGTAAACTTTTTTGCTCTCCGACGAAAATTGTGGGAATTACAAACGGAATGACAAACTTATATATACCCTTTACACCTGTGGTGAAGGGTATAATAAAAATCTATAGCTTAAACCCGGGCTTTAAAAAATGAAAAATGTGTTTTGTCCGATATCTCAGTTATTATTGAACCGATTTATTTCATTTTTTCAGAACAAAAATTCAGAAAAAAATGTCCGAGACTTCTTTGTAAAAACGAAGTCCCTAGTATATACAGAAGCTTCAGAAACTGGAAAACCGGTTCTAAAAACCGGTTTTCTTAACATATCTCCGCATTGTATGAACCGATCTTGCTGAATTCCAATAGCAAAATTCTCGAAAGCATTTCCGATCGTTTGATATATATATTATATATGTCAGTTATCGGTGGGCTTCATAAACGCCATTTCAACCGACACACGGACGGACGGACGGACGGACATGGTCCTATCGTCATCATTTCTTACAAGGATCCCGAAAATGTAAACTTTTTTGCTCTCCGACGAAAATTGTGGGAATTACAAACGGAATGACAAACTTATATATACCCTTTACACCTGTGGTGAAGGGTATAATAAGATCTTCTCCCACTTTTACAATTTACTGACCTTTTTATAAAAGAAAGGAGCAACTGCTTACTTTTTTTTGACGCATAAAAATTGATATATTTTCTTAAAAATTCAATTATATCGTTATTCCGATTTATTTTCGCAAATTGTTTTTATGAGTTTAATTCCTACCTAATTACTAAATAATTTTGGCATATCACTTTTTTTATATCATTATTTATCTACATCTCACAAGGTTTCGTTTAAAAGGGAATGAGCTGTTTACTTTTTTTGACGCTCACAGTACGCATTTCTGCAAGCACATACCTAGAAAACATGGTTTTACCACTAAAAATTTGTAAACTATTGTTTCTTTTGTATTTGATTTCCAGCTTGTTTTTGTTTGTTGAAAAATTTTTATTTTTATTTGAAGTTTTTTTCCAAATGTTTATTTTTCTATTTTATTGAAAAGAAATATTTCAAAATCTCAATATCATAATAATATCGTTTTCTGCAATACAATATGATATTATAATCGGCACCTAATATGATATCGTTTTCGCTATAATATCGTTCTATGGTTTATTGAGTATACACAAATATATTTTTTACTAAATTGTCAAATGTAAATGATTGTCTATTTTGGCGTAAAAAAAAAAAAAAATTATACATAGAAAATGATATTTCAACATAAACAGAAGTGATAGCAGCATATTTGAACAATTGTTGTTCAGAAGAAGAGTATTCTTCTAAACACGAAACATCATCTGAACGTAAAATAATTGATTCTGAAATTTTTTTCGTTTTCTCAAATCATTTATTTTTAATTACAGCTTGCAACTTTAATTTGATTTTTTCATCAACGGGGCTTTCTGCAGCTTCGATATTTGCAATAGCACTATCTA
Source organism: Protophormia terraenovae (assembly GCA_951394005.1). Classification (NCBI taxonomy): domain Eukaryota; kingdom Metazoa; phylum Arthropoda; class Insecta; order Diptera; family Calliphoridae; genus Protophormia; species Protophormia terraenovae. The sequence goes on along the minus strand of OX596077.1, from coordinate 86,779,962 downwards.
TTAAACTGATTTGAGTAAAAAAATGACGACATTGTTTATGTTTGAGAATAACCGAGAATTTAGTGTTAAAAATCGCTAGAACAACTGTTATGCACATTTTACCAGAGACTGGATTTTAATACAAAAAAAAAATAAATAAAAAACAATCTTTTTATTTTAATCGAAAAACAATCATCAATGATGAAAAAATAATAAAAATCCATAATATATATATATATATATATATATATATATATATATATATATATATATATATATATATATATATATATATTTTTTCATCATAATTGAAATAAAAAAGAGAGAAGAAGATATAGCCCTACACCATTTCGATCCAAATAATTTAGTTCTTATTTATATACAACTTACTTGTGTTAAATATTAACATAATACTAACATTTGTATGGGATTTATTCACGTTAAAGTAATTTTCAGGAGAGGGGTTTATATGGGAGCTATGGTCAATTATGGACCAATCTGCATGAAATTCGGCAAACGGATTTGTGGTTAATTTGTGCTAAATTTCATTAAAATATTCCTATTTTTAAGGCATCTATAAGTGTTACAACTCTATTCCGGGAGGACATTTGCATGGGGGCTACGTGAAATAATGGGCCGATCACAACCAAATTCAATAGGCTTCATCCTTGTGTCAAAAAAATCGTACGTACCAAATTTCATCAAATTATCTTTAAAATTGCGACCTTTACTTTGCGCATAAGCTTTACATGGATACATACTTTAAGGTGGGGGTCGGAAGATTTTTTCTCTGCGTTACAATTTCTGCACAAACACATGATACCCCAACCACCTATGCACAGTGGGGCAGAATCAACATTTTTTGGAAATAAATCTGTAACTTCTGATCGGCTGGTTAGGTTTATAAAATAAAAGGTAAATAAAACATTATATTTTCCTTGGAAAAAAATATTTGTTTTTTCTTTAAGACTTTTTTTTTACCAAAATACACTTTTCTAAATGTTTTTTGTTGACTTCGAAGATTTTTCTCACTCAAACAAATTGACCCAGTCTAATATTATGTTTGAATTTAGTAATAACATGTTGTTTTCCATTAAATCTATGAAATGTTTTTGAAATACCTCAAAATAAAATCTCTCGGCGATAGCTAGGTTTTCATTTTAGACCCATACTTTCTTTGGGTAATTTCCTTAGAATTTTATGTAGATTTCGATTTTGCCTGTCACGTTTTTTCTCACTCGAACAAATTGACCCACCCTAATATATATCCTAGTGTTTCCGACCGATTTCATTTGTTTTTTCTTTAGATAATTACAGAACAAAATTATCTACTGAAGAAAAAAAATTGAAGTCGACATCTTTACCGAGTCTAAAAATAAACGATTTTGAATTTGAAAATTGCAAAAATTACGACTTTTTGTGTTTTTTTTTTTTTTTGGGCCGAAAAAGTATCTACACTATTTTTTCTCTAAAATAAAATTTTCTTTAACAACATATAATAGTTTTACACTTTTCTGAAAGGTAACTTCACAGGAAAGACTTTAAAATAAAAAGTAAACCCAATAACTAAAACGGTTAAGGTACACCTCCCGAATTCGACCCATTTTATATGAAAGTTTTTATTTTAGCCTATATTTTCTCAAATCCCAAAGCACGAGTCGGCAAACGGAATATAGTTTAAAAATCTGTAATATGTTTGAACAAAAGAATTTAAATAAAAACACTTCTTTTGTTTCTGAATGTTTGTAAGACATTCTTGAATGCTAAATCAGCACTGTTGAATGCTAATTCGGCACTAGACAAGAAAAAAAAATTTTAGGCGATCGGGATCACGCTTCGGCCTCCAACTAGGTCTTAGATTTTCTACCTTTGTCCTTTCATCATTATTTGGCCATTGCTGCTTATTTAGATTGTAGTTGTTGCTATTTGATATTGTAGTATTACTCTCATAGTTACTAGTAACTGTAGCCAAATTATTTACATCTATTATAATCCACGGGTGGTTAATTTTAGATTTGATTAAAACATTTGCAGAAGTCGATGCCAAAGTTACGTTTGGTATAACTGTACTTTTAGAAAATTGTTTGCTTTGTGCTGCCAAAACTTCATTGTTGTCATCAGTAACAGACGCAAATGATTGTACTTCCTCGTTAACAACATCAGCTACATCATCTTCATTACTTTTTGAACTGGAATTAACTTCCATTGGTTCTGGTGCAGGTTCTTTTGCCTCCTGCACTGTTGATGCGTGCACTTCTTTTTTGGGGTTTGCACTTTTCTTTATTACATTTTTAACAGATTTTATTCCTTCTGTTTTCATATGAATGTCGCTTTTAACAGTTTTTGACACCTTTCGTACTTTCTCTGTTTGATTAACGTAAGAGTTTACAGATTTCTTTGTTTCGGTGTGTTTTAATTTTGCAGCTTCTTGACTTTCAGTAGACTCAACAACCGTTTTATCTTCTATTGGCACTTTCGTTTCCATACTTCCTTCAATAAATTCTATAGCACTAAAATATGCTTCGTCCACGTCGTACATTTGCCACCACACTTTACGAGAACTTTCGGAACCTCCAAGGATTTCAAACATATTTTTTATTTGCTCATATCTTGTCTCAATAAATTGTTTTTTAATTACCAGCGATCTTTTGGATATGTTTATTTTACCTGATGTTAATTTCAAACACCAGTCAATTATCCATTCAGCTCTTGAGTAGAATTCATCTAGGAAATCGTCAGCTTCCTCTTGAACATTTTCCTTTTTGATTTCCTCACTTCTCTCTTCTGGTTGTTGTGTTATTATGGCTTCACTAATGCCATTTTCCACAGGAGAAACACCATTAGCGGTAACAGCTTCGTTATTGCCTATTTTACTGCTCGTTTCATCTGATGGATTAACTTCTTCTGATATGGCGTCTTCTTTCATTATTTCAGATGATTTTATCTTCTCGATTAATTTTTGAAGTACATCTTGATATTTGCGCTTTACTTCAATAAATTTGGTTGCGATGCCAATATTAAATCTGCTGCACTTAGAGTAACATATTTCAATCTCTTCGAAATATGTTTCTAAAAGTTTTTTATTGGTTAGCAGTTCTTCATACTTATAGAACTCTAAATCCATAATCGTATCATTTATATTAAATTTAAACAGGGACCAAATATATGAAAATTTTTTGTCATACGATAGACTTAAATATATTTCACAGTCCTCAATTTTATGTCCACGTTTGAGGCAACATCTGCATATTTCAACATAGATGCTATTCGTAACAACATTAACTTTTTGTTGTTGCACTTTGCCTCTTACGGGTAGATCCATTTTATTAAAAAAAATGTTCTTTTAATTGTACTTCTTTTTTTTTTTTTTTTTTTTTTTTTTACTAAGAGTGGTTGTAAGTCACTCTATGAATGCTTGTTCAGCACCAATTTTATTAAGAATTGTAAAAACCTTAAGAACTAATATTGAATTTCTTAAAACTAACTATACTAAATAATTTTAAGTACTTTTCTATTTTACATATAAACCCTTCAATAATTCTTATCACACACAAGTGTGAAAGATAAGGGTTGATTGTACACATGTGTAAAAGACCAACGCACATGCGTATGTCCACAACAAAAGTATACAAACAATCATAAAATCTATAAAAATAATCGAAATAGTAATTAAAATTTAACATAGCACTTAAAACAAAGATATAAAAAAATATTAAAATTCTACTTAAATCAAAATAATGAATTATGTTCAACTAAATTTGAACATTCTGCCGAGGGCCAAATGTATTATCGGCACCAGACAAGAAAAAAAACATTTTAGGCGATCGGGATTTAACATAGCACTTAAAACAATGATATAAAAAAATATTAAAATTCTACTTAAATCAAAATAATGAATTATGTTCAACTAAATTTGAACAATGTTGCTAAAAGTTTTATATGTATATATATATATATAAATATATATATATATATATATATATATATATATATATATATATATATATATATATATATATATATATATATATATATATATATATATATATATATATTCAATTTTTAATTTTTAAAAAGACAATTTTTCAAGATATTTACCCTCGAACTAAAAATCGCGAGATATGGATCATTTTGATGTTGAGAAAAAAGTCATGTTATACGTCATATTAAAAGTAATTTTGATACCTTTAATATGACATCTCAATAAATCTTATATCATAAATACTTTGAAAGAAATTTTGAATTAGTCTTACTTTTGACAAGAATGTGAGGAAATCAGCTGGTTGGTTTTAAATGGAAAGACTCTATATAAAGTGAAAATCATTGAAATTTTGTATAAATTCTGTTATTATTAATTCTATTTCAACTGTAAAATGTTCAAAGTTTTTAGTATTTACATAGACATGTGAAGCATAGAGGCTTATAAGGGCTTATAAACCGACATTTTCTAAATACATTTTTTTGCATTGTATTATACTAACCAATTTTCATCATGCATTTCTTATGTTTTTTATTATATGAAAGCTATGGCCAATTTTTTTACCGATTTTGGCACTTGGTCTAAATTGAAATGAAATCGTGATTAATATAAACATTCATTACTACTATTGCTAAATATTAAAAAATCACAAAATTAAATTATTTTTCTTTAATATTTTTATGTAATTTTTAAATGTGTAACTTCATTAATTTGTGAATAAAATCAACATTTATGTATTGATTTTAATGATGATTTTAATGATGATAATTTGCAACAAATTTATCTTTATGATTAAAGAATTATAATTTTAATTTTCGACATTTTCGGATTAGAGGCTTTTTACTTATTAACTTTGTATCCGAATTAAATGAGAAACCCAGTGCCGCAGAGTCAGGGTTTCCCTGTGATATTTATCAATTTATATTAGAATCAGAGAAATCTTTCCTGTTTTAGTGGAAGATAAAAAAATAAAAATATAACCTTTTCTATAATTACATTTGGAAAAGTTTTCTACTTCTTTGCAGAAGAATATATAATAGACTTTTAATCAATTATAAAGTGTTCTGTAAGTGAACGTGTATTAGACTCAAAATACAAGTTGATAAAAATGGAGAAATCTTAAGATTTAATGTTTAAATTCATAATAGATCATTTTAATTTTATTATTTGAATAAATTTTTACATAAAATAGTACATAATGTTTTTCTCTTTATGTTTAACTAAAAATATTTTTAAATACCTACATATCGTAACCGAAAATGCAAAACAAAGTAACATCAAAATTTTTAAATTTGTGTTTTTGATAAAATATAGTTTATATTAGAGCCCTGCAAACTGTGTCTTATATGGCTGTACAAGCCACTTGATATTTTTCAAGTGTTGTTATCAGTGTGTGTGCGGAGTAATAAATACTGTTCTGCAGGCACTTAAAACCATACAAATACTGCGTGTGTGCTTCAACTTTATGAACAAATCATTAGTGTGCTATGATAGCGACCAAACAAGCCTCTCAAAGGCTTGTATAAAAAAATACAAGCCTTTTGACCACTTGTTTGCTTCAATAAGGAAAAAAATTGTGTTTTCTTTTTTATTAAAATTATATGTGTGTGTGTGCGTTCATGACTGTATAAAGTAATTTCGTAAGTAAAACAGTCGTTTAAAAGTATTGTTTATAAACTTATTGTTATTTACGATCAAATAAATTATTAATGTTACTAGTTATAACAATTTAAAGAAACATGCAGATGTTCCATCGTATTCTTAACATTTGGGAAAATTTATTAGTCAAGGAGTAAACGTATATGGAAACGAATTTGAAAAATGAAAAGACATTGTTCTATATTATTTCCTTTTAGTTTTAAAATAGAATGATTACTTAGTAAATCTAAATTAAATGCAATAAAATCTATCATAATATAAATAAGTACAATTTTAAAATTTTTTATAAACATACAATTAATTATAAGACTAACTTTATTTAAAATATAAATAAATACTAAAGATAAAAATTTTCTAACTTACATATGTAACTGACAGCTTCAAATGTCAACTTTAATTTTTTTACTTTTTTAACTCTTAATAAAGAGTATTTTTTAATAACTTTATGAATTCACCCTTTTACATTTATTTAGAAAAGAAGAACCAACAATAAAATATAGACATACTGTATATATGTGTGTGTATGCAAGAATATTTATAAACAACCACTTTTTACACATTATGAAGATTTTTTGCCACACACAGCAACTACGTATTACAAAAAACAAACAAATCATTAAGCCCACTTGAAATCTTTAAATCATTTCTCAACGTCTTGTATGATTTGCTTTTTTTTGCCACACCACTTGCACCACTTGTTTACGATAAATGATTTGAACGCACGGATTTGCAGTCGCTCATACACAGTACACACTTGCTTTGCTTCGGGCAGCGAACAGTACGAACAGTATTTATTGTTGTTTTTGCACATGTTGGCTATGAAACACACACTTGAAATTCAAGTGTGTTTGCTTTTCAAATCATTTTGCGCAGGAGAATAGTTTATATTTCCAAAATACATGTGATCACAGACTTGTAGCTCAAAAAATAACGATTATATTAACGACGGCAATGATTTTCTTAATTCAAAATAACGTAGCCACATTAAAAAAAAATGAAATTGAAAAAAGATTCGGCTGTGCCGAATCTTTGATACCCTTCACCATACTACCATATTACCATCTTAGTATCTTATCGACATCATATTACCATATTACCGACAAATAATAAAATTTTCGCCTTAACGTATGCTTTCATATTTTCACATATATAAATCTAAATTTTATTCAAACTACGAAAATTTGAATATATAAAAAAACAATCATAGCAGGCTTTGCTTTTAAAAAATAAACAACAACAAAAATTCCATATTTATTTATTTTTTTATGTATGTATATACAAACTGGCAGCATATACAAAGAACAACAACAACACTGTTATTCATTATATGACTGCTGTTTCTAACTAAACTACTTGTCTATACAAAAAACAAAAAACGTCACTAATAGTCATTACAATGCTTAATATACATGTTTGTGTATGTATTTATGTATATTCTTAACAGATATGTTTTAGTTTTAAAAAATAAACAGCAACAATTCCATATCTATTTATTTTTGTACAGACTGCATATACAAAGAACAACAACAACACTGTTATTCATCATATTACTGCTGTTTCTAACTAAACGTCACTAATAGTCATTACAATGCTTAATATACATGTTTGTGTGTGTATTTATATTCTTAACAGATTTGTTTTTGGGCCATAACTCTGTTGATTATGAACGAATTTGGTCTATTAAAAAAACGAAATTTTATAAAAACATTTATGACTAATCTATATAAAAATAAAAATTTGTAGCTTGAACAAGGGCTTCAAAAATAAAAAAATCGTTTTCCCCGATATCTCAGTTACTACTGAACCGATTTATTTCATTTTTTCAGAACAAAAATTCAGAAAATAATTTCCGAGCCCCCTTTAAAAATTCGAAGTACCTGGAATATGTGGAGGCTTCAGAAACTGAAAAACCGGTTCCAAAAACCGGTTTTTAAAGCATATCTCCGCCATTTATAAACCGATCCTGCTGATTCAAAAAACCGAAATTTTATAAAAATATTTGTGACCGATCTGTATAAAAATAAAAATCTATAGCTTAAACCAGGGCTTCAAAAAATAAAAAATGCGTTTTGTCCGATATCTCAGTTATTATTGAACCGATTTATTTCATTTTTTCAGAACAAAAATTCAGAAAAAATGTCCGAGACTTCTTTTTAAAAACAAAGTCTCTAGAATATACAGAGGCTTCAGAAACTGGAAAACCAGTTCTAAAAACCGGTTTTTTTAACATATCTCCGCATTGTATGAACCGGTCTTGCTGAATTCCAATAGCAAAATTCTCGAAAGCATTTCCGATCGTTTGACATATATATTATATATGTCAGTTATCGGTGGGCTTCATAAACGCCATTTCAACCGACACACGGACGGACGGACGGTCGGACGGACGGACGGACGGACATGCTCCAATCGTCATCGCTTCTTACAAGGATTCCGAAAACATAAACTTTTTTGCTCTCCGACGAAAATTGTGGAAATTACAAACGGAATGACAAACTTATATATACCCTTTACACCTGTGGTGAAGGGTATAAAAAAAAAATTTTACGAATTTAGATTGAAAATTATTTAAAATATATTTATTTAAAATATAATACCTTTTAAAATTTTGGAGTAAAAGTTATCAGAAATCGTTTTAGTTATAAATTTTATGGATGTTACATCTTTTTGGCTTCAGAAAATTGAAATCTTTAAATATAATAATATAATAATAAAAATAAAAATATTCATCACCTATATATTATGCGATATTTAAGGATGTAATAACCCAGAAATCTTGATTGTAGGACAATTTGTTTTGTTTTTAGAAAGTTTTTTGTACCTCCTGTAAAGTTATGAAAAGTGATGTTCAGTGTTTCGAATGGCTGCTTAAAGCAATCGTAATTTTCTAAACAGTTGCTTTTTTTACAGCATCTTGCTGAAACAAGTTTACTTGATTTAGTTATCCACCACATACTAACTAAATACATTTTGCTGCTCACACACAAAACTGATTTAAGCAGCATCCAGTTTTTATATTGTTCAGCAGTCAAATTAAATAAGCAGCGCACTCACTCAGTTTTTTACTCAGCCAGTTTATTTTACGTCTTAGTCGTGTGCGCTCAGCACAACGTAGAAACCTTTTTCAGCAACGTAAGAACAACTGGATAGTAAGACTGTACAGTTCTGCGCAGTCAATATACAAAGTTGTTTGGTTATGGTTTTTACATTTAAGTAGGAAAATGAAGTGGTATAGTTTTTAAATGAAAACAAATAGAAAACGGTACAATAAAATACTATGAATTGTATTAAAGATATTTATATGTAGATTTATTAATTTTAATTAAAAAAACAAAAAATTTTTGTATAATATATTTATTTCCAATTTATTTAAATTTTTTGTAGAACTTTTATAGAAATATTAGATAATATTTAATATTAGTAGATTAAAAAATATTAACTAAATATTAAATATTGTTTAAATTAAAGAAAAAATTAAAAAAAAATTTTGTTATTTTGAATAAGAAGAAAATTTTGTTATTTTGTATAATTTTCTTTGTTTTGATCTATTAAAGAAATTTGTAGTTAAGCTTAACTTTTGGACCCAATAAAAGCAATGTTTAATTGAATTAAAACGTTAAATTAATACGAAACTCTTTTTATTTTATTATATATTTTTTTTTTAATATTGGGTGGTTCAAAGAGCTTTTTGTCATTTTAAAAAAATTACAAAGTACTATAAAACCTAGGGGGGTTATTTTGTAACTAAATTCGAAAGGAATATCTTTCGAATTTGTATACTTTATACATTAAAATTCGAAAGTGTTTTCTTTCGAATCGAATTACACAATAACCACCCTGGTGGACAGAAATTATTCTGAGCATAATGGCCCAAGTTTTTTTTTATTATTTAGGGAATTTTAAGTCTCAAAATATATATTATTAAATATTAATAATCACAGAATTGAAAATATTTTAACTTTTTTTAAATTGATTAAGGATCAAATTTAGTAGAAAAAATAAAAATTTTAATTTTAGAGTAGATCCGTGTGAGTAAAAAAAAAAAAACTATATGAAATTTAAAAATTGTTCCTAACATATGGACCTACTATTCAGAAAGATATAATATGGAATGTAGCATTCCAACAAAAAAGGAACTAATAAAGAGCTGAAGGAAGTACTTAGTGGTGAAAAAGAGCTGCAGAAGTTCTTTTTCTAACCCATGATTGTTATTTGTAAGATGTTCTTCTTCTATATTTCTAGTTCATTTCTTTTGAAGTACTTCCTTTAAAACAATGTTTATAAAATTTTATAACAAAAAGTCTGTTTTAGAGCTATCAAAATATAATTAATATAATTTAAAATTTATAAAATTTAAATTTTCTTAGAAATTATTAACCTTTTTTCCCGCTAGAAATTCATTAATTTTAATTTTTTTGGAAGTAATTATTATTAAATTTGAAAAAAGTTGAAACAAAGTAGTTGTAACAAAAAAGTATATATACACTTTGTTCTACTTTTGAAGAGATGAAAATGTTCTTTTTTTGGAAGCTCTTGATAATTTTTTTTTTTTTTTGCTGTGACTTTTTAAATAAAATTTAGCGCATTATAATTTGATTTGTTAATGTTTTAGAATATTTAAATTTTGAAATAAATAGAATATTTCTTTGATAAATTGTTTAATTCCGTTTAAAACCACATTCAACTTTTATTTATTAGCAGATGATCTGCTTAATTTTGATTCGTTTGTTATTATTAAAAATATTTCATTACTCAACAACCCTTCAACTCCAATTCCAATTTGTAAATAGTGACATAATTTTACTAAAAGAGAGTTACATATGTATATAATTTTCCAGCAGTTGGTTATATTTTATAAAGCGAATAATTTATTACAACTTACGTGTAAGTCATTATACTTGCGTAAATCTTAAATGTACTGTGCTATTCTCCAATTCATGACAATTATCATTAATTAATAATTACTTATTATATGCTTTTATGAGTGTGACAACTATCACCAAAAATATATAAACAAGTTTTTTTTCAAAGCCAGAATAAAAAAAAAAAATATTGCCATGTTTTTTTACTATCACAATAATTTTTTTTTTGTCACTCGGTCGAGAATTGCACTTTTATTATCATTACTTTTGTATAATCAAATGTCTTATTGTTCGGCTGAGGTATTAATAAAAGTAAAAAATTAATTAAGACATTAAAGCCGATCAATAAGAAAATAATAAATTAATAACCAAAAAGTCTTCAACAAACAAGTTAATAACTTTTATTTTTAGATACATAAACAAATAAATAAATAAAAAACGAGAGAAGAAGATATAGTCGGTCAAGCCCGACTATATGATACCCTACACCATTACCATCCACATAATTTTGTTTTTACTTATACACAACTTACTTGTGTTAAATATTAACATAATACTAACATTTGTATGGGATTTATGCACGTTAGTGATTTTCGGGAGAGGAGTTTGTATGGGAGCTATGGTCAGTTATGGACCGATCTTCATGAAATTTGGCAGACGGATTTTTCCTGATATAAAACTTATATGTACAAAATTTCATTAAAATATTCCTATTTTTAAGGCATCTATAAGTGTTAAAACTCTATTCCGGGAGGACATTTGTATGGGGGCTAGGTGAAATAATGGGCCGATCATAACCAAATTCAATAGGCTTCGTCCTTATGCTGAAAAAAGCATATGTACCAAATTTCATCAAATTATCTTCAAAATTGCGACCTGTACTTTGCGCACAAGCTTTACATGGACAGCCAGCCAGCCAGCCAGCCGACCAGACGGACGGACGGACGGACGGACGGACATCGTTAAATCGACTCAGAAAGTGATTCTGAGTCGAACGGTATACTTTAAGGTGGGGGTCCGAAGATTTTTTCTCTGCGTTACAACTTCTGCACAAACACATAATACCCCAACCACCTTTGGTGGTGCAGGGTATAATAAATAAATAAATAAATAAATAAATAAATAAATAAATAAATAAATAAATAAATAAATAAATAAATAAATAAATAAATAAATAAATAAATAAATAAATAAAAATCACAACAAATCTTTATTATTTCGGTAACATAATACAAACATATAAATATAATGTCTTTTTTTATTTATCTTTACAAAATTTTTATATTTGTTAAGTGAAAAACTTTTTTATTTAAAATTAATAAAATAAAGATATATGTATGTAATATCTTCAATAAAATTCATATTATTTTATTGGACCGTTTTCTATTTGTTTTCATTTAAAATAATCAACTTCATTTTCCTTCTAAAATTTAAAAACAAAAACCAAACAACTTTGTGTAATAGACCAAAACAAAGAAGGTTATACAAAATAACAAAATTTTCTTCTTATTGCAAATAACAAAAATGTTTTTAATTTTTTCTTTAATTTAAATAACATTTAATATTTAGTTAATATTTTTTCATCTACTAGTATTAAATATTATCTAATATTTTTATAAAAGTTCTTTTATCTTAAATAAATTGTAAATAAATATATTATATAAAAAATGTTTGTTTTTTTTTTTTTTTTAATTAAAATTAATAAATCTACATATAAATATCTTTAATACAATTCGTAGTATTTTATTGCACCGTTTTCTATTTGTTTTCATTTAAAATAATCAACTTCATTTTCCTTCTTAAATGTATAAACAAAAACCAAACAACTTTGTAAATCAACTGTACAGAACTATACAGTCTTACTCTCCAGTTGTTCTTACGTTGCTAAAAAATGATTCTACGTTGTGCTGAGCGCACACGACTAAGACGTAAAATCAACTTGGCTGAGCAAAAAACTGAGTGTGTGCGCTGCTTATTTAATTTGACTGCTGAACAAAATAAAAACTGGTTGCTGCTTATTTCAGTTTTGTGTTTGAGCAGCAAATTTTGTTAAGTAAGCATGTGATCGAAAATGAAAACTTAAACTGTTCTCAGCGCAGTCGCCAGTTGAAAAAAATTTTTGTGTGCTTAAAATTAAACGCTGGTGATGTTACTTTGTTTTGCATTTTCGGTGATGATATGTGTTTTATAAATTATTGAATTAATAAAAATAAATTGAATTAAAAACTGGTTATTCGAACCAATTTTTAGTAGAAGAAACCGAAAACATAGTTTTGAAAAAGTAATATTTTTCAAATTATTTGGAAACTGGTTAGCACAATTAACATTTGCAAATTTTTTCTAGTTAAGTTTTTTTTTTTTTTTTCTACAATAGCTTAAAAAAAGATAATTTATAAATATTTATCAGATCTTAGGGGTATTTTTTTTTAGAAGGAGACTCACTTAAAGGTATCTATTTACGCCAATGGTACGACTATAATATTAATTCTTAAGTTGTAGAATTATTTAAAATACTACCGAACCATGATCATTTAGTTTCTAATACTTAACGAAATCGTGCAGTAATAAGAAGTCACTTGAGAAAGAGAAATTAAATTGCCTAAAACGTCTACACACGAGATATTAATTCAAATGAATTTAATACATATTAAATAATATGAATTAATAATTTTAAAACAATGTACCCACTCGAATATACATACATACGAATATGTATGCGCATTATGTGTATAACTTTTTGCAATTCTTGTAAATACAAAAATTTACCACTCATAGCTGTATCACAATTTTGCGATCATTAAAAAAGTTTCCGCTCCAAGAGCGTTAGTAAATCTTATATAATATTTTACTTATTGAGTAAATATTAACCAACTAATTAAAAAATTATATTAATATAATACAAAATATTAAGAACAGTGGAATTTTTACCACAATCATAGTTAATACACAAACATGTTATTTGAATAATTTTAAAAAATTTCCAGCAAAAACAAACCTGAAAGGGTTTTAAAATTTCTTTCGCTGCGAAATATTTTTGGTTCAAAAATACTTTCAAAAAAAAAAAAAATATATTTTTTATATCACTACAATATTGTCCATTACGTGATATTCTGTAATTGTTCGTGTAAAAAAAGTTATACCCTAATGTATAAATATATGTATGTATGTGTATTTATATTATATGCATATAACATGTTAATGAAAGTGTACATATGCCGCTTTATTTAGCTTTTAGTACCTATATATAAACTTGTGGAGGTGCAAAAATATTAACGCTTAAGATTATTTCATATGCTAATAAGAGGCTCTTCATATGTTTGTTAATAATGGCTGAGATGATGTTGATGACTATGGCGATGGCAAGAATTACATTATCACCAATATATGTATGTGTGTGTGTTAAAGTGCTTTTATCATCATTTTATGTTTGTGTGAGGATGTGTTAACTGTTGATGCTGCTACTTTGGATACACACAAACACCATATCCTAGGACCTAGGATTATAGACATTGTAATGATGTGGCTTGGGTTGAATGTACTATTATTATACAGGAACATTTAGTAGTTCTATACACATCTATGTATATTAAAGCGACTCACACCCTATGGAAGGAATCCACCTGAAAATTAACCTTAGTGTGTTTTATGAAATTTCCCAAAATATTTAGGTCCCAATGCTGACAGTTCGTGAGCTGGACCGTTTCTCAAAAAATTAAAAACATTTTTTTAAAATTTCGTTAAAAACTAAAGTATTTAAAGACTGTAACTGACTGGCCATATTTTTTCATATAAACGCACCATACAAACTAAAGGTCCGATGCAGTACGGGTTTACGACATCCGATATTTCACACAATATCATTTTAAAACCAAATTAACGATTCTAGGGGCAGTTATATTCAAATTTCAAAAGTCGGTAAATTTTGGTGCTGTCTAATGTATACGTGTATTCATTCAGACAAATGCATTTATAAAAACCAGCACTTTTTTGTATGATGTGATTCTCTATTAGTTTAGGAGATATGAGGTTACCGATTTTACCGGTTTTTAACCTTTTTTAATCCCTAAACATTGGGCTGCGCGATGATGAATCACCAAGTAAATCAGTCAATCACTCAGTCATTACTCTTTTATATATATATATATATATATATATATATATATTTATTATATATATATATTATATATATATAATATATATATATATATATATATATATATATATATATATATATATATATATATATATATATATATATATATATATATATATATATATATAGATAAAACCAAATCTAATTCCATCTCAACGATGGTGAAGGGTATATAAGATTCTGCACAGCCGAATATAGCGCTTTTACTTGTTTTATATTAAAATTTTCGTACTTTGGAAAAATTATTATATTTATAAACATTCGGCATAGCCGAATCTTTTTTTAATTTCAGTTTTAATATAATAAGATAGTTATATTTTTTTTTCACCTTCAACGGATTTTCTTCCAACAAATGTAATTTTAAAGCAATTTTTCTTTTTTTTTCATCTGAATAGATTCATTAAGAATAAAATCAATTTGCGTCAAGTATTTGTTAAATTCGCCCATAATTGTGTGTTTTTCTAACATTTTCAACAGTTTTTTATAAGAATCTTTAAAAATTGGTAGCGTAAAAATATTTTCGGTGAAGAAAAAAGCAAAATTATAGCGTATGGAAAATTTAGATATAACCTATGAAATATGGGGAAGACAAATTGAGCGAAGTCAAAATATTGTCAACAACTTTTTAAGAAGTCAGTCTCGCTATGAAAATAATATGAAAAGAAGTACTTATAAAGCAACAACAAAAGCTGGCAGAAGATCCATCATTCGAGATGCATCCAATTCTACTGATTCTGTCTCAAAAATTAAACAAAAATCAGGTATTGAAGCAAGTGTTTTTACCGTGTTTCAGTGCAACTAAGAAGACTAAAATTTATAAAGAACCCTCCTCTAGTCACCATTTGTGGTGTAAAACTACACCCGTTTACCCGTGAACGCATGTTCTAAAAAAGGAATGAAACAAATTGTTCTAGAGGATGAACAAAATCAATCTGGAAGGCTCCAACAAAAATTCATTATCTGAAGAGATTAGAAAAAGTTGGAACAAACCTTTTTCGTTACAAATTAAAAATCTTTATAAGTCCCCTCCAAATACAATTTTAAATTGAATAATAATGGCTATTCTCATTGAAAAGACGGGATTGAGGGTGAGGGTAGATTAAGTTCAGCGGGTTATTTCAAAATAAAAAACAACATTTAAAAACGTTATAAAACGTATTTTATTAATTTTATTAAAATGTAATATTTTTAGGGTTTATTATTAATTTAATTTCAAGTGTTTAAAAACTGGGTTGGACACGATCTTCGGGTTAACTTTTTTATCGGGTTTTTGATTACGAGTGATAATGCTCGATGTGTTGGGGATGAAGTTGGCTGCAGTTGGGGGTGTTAATATTTAGCAGCGTGGATGAAAAATTGTTCACTGGTATGAACACTCATTATTATTAATTTCCGAATAATATATTAAAACAAAAAGTACCATCCCTTCGGAAAATTTGTGGCAATTGCAGTAATGGACCGGTCCCTCAGTACCAGTTGAGTACTAATTGACACCTAACTCGTCACCAAAGTTCCAATTGGGAACCAGTTTACACAAACACACTCACTACTTAACAATTGATAGTCAATTTATAACATGCTTGTTAAGTGCGCAATTAGCAACTCGCGCCCAATAACAATCAGTGGCTGAGTGGTTAGCGTTGAAGACTGTAAAACATAACATAAATTAGATGAACATGGGTTCGATTCGGGGTGCCGCCATCGACATTAACGAAAAATTATAAAATAAAAATAAACATAGTTTAATAAAAAAATAATAAAAAATGTTTACAAAGTAAACAATTACCCAATTTTTATAAAATTTGTATCATATTAATCGTTACTGAACCTGTCCTCTTGGACCAGTCTTGTGTCCTATCCTGAGACCTGTCCCAAGGGGCTAATTAGCCACCTCCAATGACAACCCCATGTAAAAGTGACAGGTTCCTCTCATATAAAGTTCCGGAACTGGAACCGGTCACTAGCTCTGAGAACCTGTTACGTGACTGGTTTTGAACCGGTTCTCTTCACTCTAGGGATATTAATCAATACATCTTGTTAGTTTATTGAATAAAAAATGTTGAACCTATTCAAATGAAACATAAAATTTACCTAAAAAATGCGCTTGTTCGAAAAAAAATCATTAAAAATCGTACTTAGTTATTACTTAAATTAGTTTTGTTTGTAAATATCCTAGAATTGAGGACTTTAAATGTTATTATGAAAACATAATAATTTCATTATTATTTTAAAAATTACAAGAGGTTACATTAAATCTTGAACCTATTCTGTTAAAAGGCAGTGTATCGGTGTCGTTCATGGTTGTTATTTAATACAAATAAAATGATTGCCTTCCTTATTGGTGAAATTTTAATAACCAATGGCTAAAATTTTTTAAGGAAAAAATGTACATATAATTAGCTATTCTCCTTAATTTATAGGTTTTATCACTGGGGATTTTATGCCGTTCGGATATTTCAGAATTCAAAACAGAGCCTAATAGCTCTTGAAATTATGCATCATTTGACATATATCTCGTTAATGTGCCCACAATAGAAATGAGGTAGGAGGTACCCAAACTTGGAGAGAAAAACGTGAATGGCTCCAAGAGGTGCCTTTTTCGCGAGGCACGCTCGCAACGTTATTTCATTGAACCTAGAGTATAGCGTTATCAAAAAAGGTTTTCAAATGACATTTAAAAATCATTGTGGCGTTTTAAAATATTTTGTTATAGCGGATGTTGGTGTTATAAATCAATTTTGAACTGAAATAAGTTCCTGGTAAAGTTTTACTTACGCAGAAAATATAATTTCACTAAAAATATTCATCAACGGTTTTCATGGGCTAAAAACGTAATGTTTTTAGTTTAACATTTATCGTGGAGGCACACCCAAGGCGCTAATCAAAATTGGCGATGATATATGTCAATCTGTAGCTGCTTTAATACCATATATCAAAATTAATATGGCGTTCAAAAAAATTTACGATTTTTCATTCAATGAAACTTTAGAGATTTGATTAAGTGCAATTAAAAAATGTACGTAAATGACATTGTCTTATGACCTATTTAAAAAAAAAAAAAAATTATGAATTTTGCAATAAATGGATGAATATGAACAACACTACATCACTAAAAACTGAATTTTGCAAATTGTATAAGAAGGTTTAATAATTATTAAATCGCTAATATATCCACGCATAATTAACTTATCGCGTCATTTTTAATTTGTATTTTAGATACAGCATTGTAGAGTACATAAATGCAATAATTTTTGATTTAGGACTATAAATAGGATTTTGGAAATTTTTTTCTAAATTTTTATCTTAAACCACCATAACATTGCACAGTGGAACAGAAACAAAATTTTTTTGAAAATAAATCTGTAACTTCTGATCGGCTGGTTGGATTTGCATGAAATTTAGTACATGGATAGCAGAGGAGTGTATCATGTTAAGTTTACCGAGTCCAAAAATAAACGATTTTGAATTTGAAAATTGCAAAAATGACGACTTTTTGTGTTTTTTTGACCGAAAAAGTGTCTACACTATTTTTTCTCTAAAACAAAATTTTCTGTAACAACATATAATAGTTTTATATTTTTCTGAAAGGCATCTTCACAGAGAAGATTTTAAGATAAAAAACAAGTCCAATAACTCACATGGTCAAGGTGAACACCCTTCCGAATTTGACCCATTTTATATGAAAGTTTTGACTTTAGTCTATATTTTCTCAAATCCCAAAACACGAATCAGTTTAAGAATCTGTAATATGTTATTAAAACAGGCGCGGATCCACGGGGGGGGGGGGGGGGGGAAATCGGAAATTTCCCCCCCCCCCAAAATGGATTTTCGACCTTAGAAAAATTAAAAATTTACAATAGGAAAAGGAAAAATTAAAAATTCTTTAAGAAAAATTTTCTTTAGTGAAAATAAAAGAAGGCAGAATGAATTTATCTTCAATATAGTTTAGGAATGGCCAAACTATGTTTAGAAAAATGTATTTATCGTATTTTTTCTTTGAAAAATTTAAGCAAATAAATGGGTTTTTAAAAATAGAAAAAATGTAGGAAATGCAATTCCTATATATTTTTTTTCATTAAATTCAAGCTTAAACTTTACATACAATTAAAAACTTATATGTCAAAAAAAAAAAAAAAAAAAAAAATATTGTATAAGTGCTAGTTTCATGTCATATTGAAATTACACTAACTAATGTTTTAATATTACTTAAAAATTTCGACTTTATGAAAAATATGTTTTATTTTATAAATCCGAATCTTTTCAAAATTTTATACGAAATAATTTTTTAACATCAAAAATGAACAAAAGCATTTTCACAGAAAAAATTTAATAAAATATGTAATAATATTAATAAATAACAAAATTTTCCCAGCTCTTTTATACAAAATATAATATTTTTTTAGATTTAATAAATTTTACATATGATAGAAATTTTGGTTCACTACACAGATTTAATTTATAAATAAAATAATAAAGGTCTAAAAATTGTAATTTTTCAAGAAAAAACTTTAAATTATTTTTATTGAAAATATTCACAGTTTTGTGTTAAGAAAAAAATTGTTTAAATAAAACTATTAATTTAATATTTTCCCAAGAAAATGTCTACCATTTTCCTAGAGGACGATAAGAAAAATATTACTTTTCGCTTAATATTTTATTAAACCTTCTGAAAATTTCTCTTGCTTTCCTGAAGAGTTGTTGTACTTTTTTCGCACACCTGTGTGAAAAATTTTCGTATTCAAAAATAATTTTTAAATACACCCTATAGCGTTGAAAAATTACTCGGGAAATGACATAAATAGCATCATAAAAATGTTTTTTAAATGTCCAAAGCCTATAAAATTTTGGAGTCATGCTTAAATTTCTTAGGTTCCTGTATTTTTTCTATTAAGATATTTTGAAAGTAGAATAATCAAGTTTATTGTCGTATTTATTTCTTTGGTTTGAAATTTTTGGTAATTCAATGCATTAGAATTTTTCTGTAAAAGTCAACAAAAAATATGCAATTAATATAAAAACATTTTTGTTGTAAATATAGCAAGTTTTGGTTTTTTTAGTTAGATAAAAACTGAAGAACTTATTCGATTTTATGTGAAATTCCCCAGAAGGTATGCTACAAATAAAGCTTCAAATGAAATAATTAGCTTAAAATAAATGAAAAATTTTTTGATAAAATTTTTGAGTTTTTAAACGATTTTAAATACTGACATCTCATTTTATTGTAAACAAAATATCATTAAGACTTAAGAAAGAAATACGTAAAATAGAAAAGTATTTTAATATAGTTAAAAGGTATATTTTTCCTAATAAAAAAAACCAAAAATTTAGGGAGTTCCGAGATTTTTTCGAATTTTCTCGAAAATTGGTTGGTGATGTACTCAAGAAGATTGTTTTTTGAGTAAAACTACAAAAATATAAACATTCATACTGAAATAGTATGAAATTTTATAAAGTGATTTATTTACATAATTTTCACTAGATTTTCTTCACGGACTCCACTTTGCAGAAAAAATTTGCGTATATTTTCCTGTTGACATATAATATATTCCAGTAAAAATTAAATTTAAATGAGATTTTATTTCACATTTAAATGTTTAATTCATTCAATCATTTACTTGATTGATTTAATAAATTTTTAATTGAAAAATGTTTTCTATTTTTCATTTTTTGTAGTTATTAGTGATTGGTATAATAATTTTGGTGATTTATTGGATACTTGTTTTGGTGTTATCAGATTAACTTCAAATTTTCATTTAAGTAAAAAAATAAATTTTAAAAATTACTCACATAACGAAGAGATAGTTCAGTGTGCTTTAGGGAATGGTAAACAATGTCAAAACTCGATTTTCGATCAACTTTTTTCATTTCGATTTTCAAATTCGATTTATCGGTCCCCAAAATCGATTTTATTTTGAAGTCGATTTTTTATTGATAAAGTCAAAAGTGTATCAAAAACATCTAAAAATTAAAAAATAAACCTATAAAATAATTTTAAATATTCAGGTCACAAATATAAAAGTTATGTATATAATATATAAGAAATCTGTGAATATTTTATTTATCCATCAAAACAATCTTCTTCAGTAAAGCTTTGTAAACAAGGCTATGTTCACTACTAAGCCTGTTTCTTTGCTGGGTTATTATAAGGACATCCTTCAAGAATAGAAGTTCACACGGTACTGATATTCTCGAGCAATTTCATTAATATTAGGATAAATTGTTTTATTATTTTTTTCCTTTAGAGGATTTAGACTACTGTTTTGCCAACTGCCCAGCTACGATTTTTTTTTCATTTTCTATTGGCAAACTCCACTCGGGTGCATTTTTAAAATTTACTTTTACTCCTTAAATATTCACCGCCAAATTATGTTTAAAATAGCGGACATAACTTTATTATTACCAACCAAAAAATTTTAATTTATAAGATAATTTTACATATTTTTTTTTTAACTTTTTAAAACAAACCCGATTTTTGAAACTAAATAATCGATTTCAGTATAAAATAGTTGGCATTAAATCGATTGCAAACAACCGACTTTTTTTCCCATGAAATCGACTAAAATCGAAATCGATTTACCATTTCCTAGTGTGCTTGACATTCTATCCAGATCTAAATAGCTTAGCTTTTTGTGATGCATTCTTTATTTAAATTATTTTATTTTGAACTATTCAGTAGTATTACAAAAGTAAAAACACGGCTTTCATAATTGAAATCCTTTCAATATTCTCTGAGAAATGTCTATTTAAATACATATTTGTAATTTTGCATTTTTGTTTTTAATTAAAAATAAAAATTATAAATAACCAGTTTTCTGGCAAAAAACAAAAAAAAAAAAAAAAAAATTGGTTAAATTTTCATAGTTCTAAAATTATATATAAAAACATAATTTTTCCAGTGATGATAAAAAAAATTTCCCCCCCCCCAAATGCTTTGGCTGGATCCGCGCCTGTATTAAAAGTTTTCAATCAAAATCTACGGGACTTTAAAAAAATATGGATTTTATAGCCGAAAATGTGAAAAACCCATTTTTGGGATTTTCGGCGTTTTTTTTTGGGAATTGTGGGATTCCTTTTATAAAAATCTTAAAGTTTTTTCCACTTTCTCATTTTACACGACAAAATCTACCGAAAATTTCGTTAAGATATCTTTAAGGATAAAGATTTTATTACAGATAAAATATTTATATATATAGAAAAAGTGATTTAATAAACTTTAAAGTGCCATAGTTTCCGTTCTGTAAAAGGTATTGATTTCAATCTTTTTCTGTATAACGAAGAATTACGTCAGCTATACAATGTAATTTAGACGAAAAAAATTTAGTTTATACTTTTTCTAATTTTTGAAATTAAATTAAAATTTTTGTAAAAAAGTGTTTTTTTGAGAAACTATAAATATTTTATCTGTAATAAAATTTTTCTTATTAAAGATATCTTAACAAAATTTTCGGTGGATGTAACCTTTAGCATATCAAATGAAAAAGTAAAAAAAACTTTAAGATTTTTGTAAAAGGAATTTCACAATTCCCAAAAAAACGCCGAAAATACCAAAAATGGGTTTTTTCACATTTTCGGCTATAAAATCCACATTTTTCCGAAGTCCCGTAGATTTTGATTGAAAACTTTTAATAACATATTACAGATTTTTAAACTGTATTCCGTTTGCCGATTCCTGCTTTGGGATTTGAGAAACTATAGACTAAATTCAAAACTTTCATATAAAATGGGTCAAATTCGGGAGGTTGTGTTCCATGACCATGTGAGTTATTGGACTTGTGAAGATGCCTTTCAGAAACGTATAAAATTATTTTATGTTGTTACAGAAAATTTTGTTTTGGAGAAAAAGTAGTGTAGATACTTTCGGTCAAAAAACACAAAAAATTATCATTTTTGCAATTTTCAAATTCAAAAGGCATCGACTTAAAATTTTTATATTCAATAGATAATTTTGTTCTTTAATTAGTCAAAGAAAAAACAAATGAAATTGGTTGGAACTACTAGGATATATATGAAAAAAACTGGACGAAGAACATGCAAAATTGAGGTACTTAAAAATTCAAAAGCAAATAACTCAAAAACTATAAGAGATAAGTAAGCATGTTTTTTGTGGGCCTTATTAGTGCCTACAATAATCTATAAAAATATTTGAAATTGGACGAGAAACAAAAATTTGGCAAGCGATTAAAAAATGTTTATGTCAGAGGTACCCAATTTGAGCCCTTTTAGCTCCGCCCCTGAGGGGTCTGTACGGTCCCCCTTCCAAACTTAACATTGTACGCTCCTCTGCTAAGCGTATAACAAATGCATGCAAATCCAACCAGCCGATCAGAAGTTACAAAATTATTTCCAAAAAATTTCGATTCTGCCCCACTGTGCATTGATGCCGTTTGGTAAAAGTTATTCACGCGAACAGATCTAGAGACAAGAGACACTAGAGACAAGGAATATTGGTACTAAATATCGTTGATGTGTCACTTAAAAATTTTCGACATTTTTTTGAACATCAAAAGTAAACGAGTTTGAAGAATTTCCCATATATGAGTCATTCCATTTAAAACCAACCAGCTGATTTTCTCACCTCCTCCAAATTTGATAATATTTGGTACAATTATTATTATTGTCAAAACTAAGACTAATTTAAAATTTCAGATAATTTCATCAAGTGGTTCGTGCAATATAGCGATTTCAAAGTGCAAAATGCTCAAAATGTGTACAAAGTTGTATACACAAAATTAAAAATATCTTTCGAAGTATTTATTATATAAGATTTATTGAGATGTCATATTAAAAGTATCAAAATTGCCGTATAGCATGACTTTTTTCTCAACATCATAATGGTCCATATCTCGCGATTTTTCGTTCGCGGGTAAATATCTCGAAAAATGGTCTTTTTGCAAATCTTAAAAAAATATATGTTAATGATGAAAATGTTTTCTATAACCGTGGAAAGTGGCATTCTGGGACTCGCAATATTTTAGGAGTTATTACGACAAATGTCATAATATATAAGAAATATTTATTGCAATTTGAATCAGGGACCGTAATGATTATGAGTTTTAAAATAATAATCAACAAATAATCATTATTTTTTGATTTTTATTTTTTTACTCAACTCATAATGATTATTATACCCACCATCAAAAAGATGGGGGTATATTGATTTTGTCATTCCGTGTGTAACATGTCGAAGGAATCATCTAAGACCCCACAAAGTATATATATTCTGGGTCCTGGTTAGATTCTGAGTCGATCTAGCTATGTCCGTCCGTCTGTCCGTCTGTTGAAAGCAGGATAGGGCTCGAACGGAGCAACGTAGGGGGACGAAATTTGGCACAAATGTTTATCTTTATAAGGTTTGTTTGGGATTGAAAATGAGCAAAATCGGTTAATAAACAAAAAAGTTATGAGCTTAAAACTAGAAACACAGGGTGTCCATTTTACACTTTTCTGCCGATATTTTTGCAACAAAAGCATGTACGACAGCGAAATTTTGTATGTATAGTTTGGGGATCGATGTAAATTCGAAAATCAAAAATGGGCGTGGTCCGCCCACTTTACCGCCCACCTCCCATATAAGGTGAAAATCAACAAAATTGTTTTCAAATAGTTCAAAGACCAATGTAAACTCGGAAACAAAAAATGGGCGTGGTCCGCCCACTTTACTTCCCACTTTACCACCCTCTTCATTATAACGCAAAATTTGAAAAAGTTGATGGTGGGTATTTAGATTCGGCCGGGCCGAATATTTGCGCTTGTTTTTGATTTTTATTTTTTCGCTCAACTTTTAATGATTATTTTTAACATGAGAAATTAAACTTTTATCTAGAAAAAAATTTTCTTTAAGTAAAAACTTTTATTTACTGCAAATAATTTTATTAAAATCGGATGAAAAATATATCGTCACACTTGCCTTTTAGCAAATAAATCTAATTTACGATGAGAAATCTTTTTTATTAGAAATTGCGTAATAGTTTCTGTTCAAGTTTGAATAGAGGTTGCCGGCACTACCATCTTTTGCTCGATCTGGTGACTGTATTATCATTTTATGTGATACCAGCATTGATATCCAGAGGGCGCTATTTTTGTAATATATTTCACTTATGTCAATCTTTGACCATAGTAAAATAATAAAGTACTCGCACATCTACAAAAACAACAATTGCTTGTATTTTGTTAGTGTAAAACTACTGCCCACAATGTCAAAATGCTTTGAACGGAAAAATGAGAGAATGTAGGAGAGCAAGAGCAAAAAAATCGAAAAAAAATTTACATATGAATACAAAAACAATTTGACAGTACCGCGAGGTTTGCCAATGAAAAAATTGTAAAACAGCTGGTCTTACGAGTATACTTTATTATTATACTATGCCTTTGACGTCAATTTTGAAGTTTGGTTGTTGTTGGCGGGCAAATATATAAATCAATATAAATCGTTGAGAGTTCATTGATTATCGTTCGTGATATAAAATCGAGTTTTTTATTGAATTATTGAAAATAGTTTTTGTAAATATATTAAATAATCTGTATTATATTATAAATAAAATAAAATAAAATACTGTATTTTTTGTGAATATTGTATTTTTTGTGAATCGAAGAGAAAAAATAAAGGAAAGTTTTGTTTTTATTTAGTAATTTTTCACCCCCTAAACTTGTGTTCCTTTTTTTGTGTTATTTTTCGGTAGCCCCAGGTTGACTTGCAACCTGCTGGATTACACATTTTCTTGGCTCCACATTTCTGGACACCCGTGCCACAGTCGGTGGCAAACAGTTTCATTTCTCATGTTAAGTTTTATATTGTGAGCAAAAAAAGTAAAAATCAAAAATAATCATTAAAAGTTGAACGAAAAAATCAAAATCCGATAGAACCTGTTCTGAAGATTACATTTCTGTATTTAACACTTTTATTCGGTTGTTCCTTGTATCTGAGTTTTTTGTTTAAAATTTCAAGAATAATGATTATTTTCTGTCCCTGATTTGAATTGTTTTGTTTGTAATAAAATCGCCAATTTCTCCCAAAAATAATTTTATTATAAACAAAACAATTCAAATTGCAATAAATATTTCGTATTTATTATGACATTTGTTGTAACAACTCCTAAAATATTGCGAGTCCCAGAATACCACTTTCCACGGTTATAGAAAACATTTTCATCATTAACATATATTTTTTTAAAATTTTTAAAAGGACCACTTTTCGAGATATTTACCTGCGATTGAAAAATCGCGAGATATGGACCATTTTGATGTTGAGAAAAAAGTCATGTTATACGTCATATTAAAGGCAATTTTGATACCTTTAATATGACATCTCAATAAATCTTATATAATTAGTACTTCGAAAGATATTTTTAATTTTGTGTATACAACTTTGTACATATTTTGAGCTATTTTGCACTTTCAAATCGCGATATTTCGCGAACCACTTGATTAAATTATTCAGAGAGGTAAAGTAAAAAATTGTAATATTTCGTGTTGGTTTTATATGATTCAAATAATACATGTATACATACATATGTATACATTTACATATGTATGTTTGAACAATTTACTAATTTATTTTTTTTTTTATTTGTTGCACATAATATTAACACACTTTGCACTTCTATACTTACCAATAATTTTATTAAACTTTTTTTTAATAGATAACTTTAATTTTTGTATATTTTTTTCAACTACGAAACAAACATTTCAAATAGCTTATAAGGACTGAATTATATGTATTATGCTATGTTCACATATAAAGGTTTTTTAAAAAACGAGTCGTTTTCTTAAAAAACACAAACAAATTGACTTGTTTTTTCATATATTTCAAAGCCAGAAAACATCTCGATTTGAGTTGTTTAATTATTTAACACAATAAAAACATACTAAATTTCCATACAGGGAAGAAATTTTTAGTATTTTTGGTACATAGAACATTGTTGAAAAAAGAATTTGTAAAAATTGTCAAAAAGTTTAAAAACAAACAAAAAATTAAAAATTATGAATTAAATTTATATTTCTTCACATTTATTATTTGTTTTAATATTTTATTTTTGGAATTGGAAAGTGTTTGTGTGTGAAATTTTTATTTAAATCCACAATTTGTGAACATATTTTGGCAAACGAAAAACAGGCCAATAGGAAAAACACAATAAAATTATATGTGAACAGTGATGCTTAAACTTATTGTGTTTCTTAAAAAACATATGTGTCTGAACATAATATTAAATAAAATTATGTTACGATTATTACGATTATCATTTTATATTTGAAAACTATTTTGTTATAGGAAACATATCGAACCTTTTCGTCAGTGACGATCATATTATGACATAATATCATATATTAAAATGATCAAAAGAAAAATAATTGACTGAGCTTAGTGTAAAGTAAAATAATTTTGTTGTGAAACCATAAAGACTACTCTGGAAAATCATTCAATTGAAGTAAGCATTTTGGAACCATGTTATTATATCAAAACTATTACGCATATAATAACGTTAGGTTTTTACACATTTTTTACATATGTAAATACATACAGCGGGTGCCATAAATAAGTAAACAAACTCATCATTTCTGTTTCGCTTTAAAAAGCGGCAAATATAACTGTCCATTTTTAAAAAATTACATGTTTTTGATGAAGTCAACTTGTTTCTTTTACATGAACAATTTTTAAAATATTATTCTATTTCCTTCATCATACAGATGTTTCAATTGTCACATTCGTAACAAATATGGTCTGGCCAGACCAGCTCTGTTATGTTTTACACATTTTTTACATATGTAAATACATACAGCGGGTATTTATTTATATATTTCAATGGAAATTTTGGTGATTTTTATATTATTACATTTGTATAACTATATTCTAGCATCACTACTACATAGTTTTGCAAGATATTACATTTTTCCATCGATAAACTTCACGTTATTCGCCTTGTTTTGAGTCCACAAACGCATACAATTTTTCTTTTCAAACATTTGAGTGAGGTTTTATCGGTATTAAACTCATAACACAAAATATGAACGAATAGGTGGAAAATCATAAAATAACGTGTGTAAACTAATGAGAGCTCAGTTTAATAGTTTTTAAAAAAATAAAATACAATAAAAAAGAACGAGTAACATCGTCAAACTACATAATATTCCACACAAAATATAACTGGTCCAGCCAGACCATATTTGGTACGAATGTGACATGTATACTAATTTGTCCTCATAACTATCCTCGTGTTAGGTTTATCGTTCTGGTTTTTTCACAGATCGTTAGAAAACAAAATAGTAGGAGGGTACCTGAAATTTCTAGTCTCTAGCTTAATTATAAATATATGAAAACAATATTTAAATCTGCAATTGGTCTGACCGGACCAGTTTGTAAGACGAAGGGTTAAGTTTATAGAGAACATTGAAAAAAGTCATTTTCGGGGGAGTCAAAAATAAGTAAACAACCAATATTTTGATTAACTTCTTTAATTTTTTCTTAAAAGTAATTAAAGTTTATGGTTGCAAAATCATTTTAGCATAACAGCGGAATTTATTTTCTGTATTATGAGAGAAATAAGAATCACTTTTTCGGTTAAATTAGAAAATTTGATAAAATCAGAAAATTTTAGTTTAACCATAATTTCAACCTCAAGGATGCGCACAATCCTCTTAGTATAGGAGAACTAAGAGTAACTATCACATATTACGAAAAAGGTGAAATATATAAAAATATACAAAAAAACTTAAATAAAATGGCCACTTTATTTTCAAGGTGGTTAAATGCTTCAAACACAATGAACGCGTTAACCGCAATTACTCTCGTTAATGCCTAGGAATCACTACAAAAAGAATAGATAACAATTTAGCTATAAAATCCTACACTGAACCAAATCTCGTAGGTAAAATTGACGGAAATTTTTCGTAGAATTTTAACGAAAAAAAAATATTTTAATTACCAGATTTTTTCTTCAAATCAATAGAATTTTTCTTCAAATCAACAAATTTTCTTCAAATCTACTAAGAAATTTTTGTCAAAAATATTTTTTTGTAAAATATGTTGATTTGAATAAAATTTCGTTAAAAAATTTACGAAAAATCTGTTAAATCGACGAAAATTTAGTTAAATTGACAGTACCTATTAAACAATTGGCAGTAAGAAAAACAACACACAATTTTATTCAATTCAACACCCCAACTAATATTTTTTAGTCAATTTGAATAAAATTTTTCAACTTGACTAAAAATTTGTAAATCGACTAAAAGCATACACATTTTAAGAAACTAAATAATTTATTTTATTCAAATTGAATAAAATTCTTCAAATTGAAGAAATTTCTCCAAATTTACTAAAGACATGTAGAATTGAAGAAAATTCTTCAAAATAAGTTTGAACGTCTTTACATACAATTACAGTTTTTGATAATATATAAAAAATATATAAATATACATACATATATGTATATTTCTTATAATTGTATTATTTCTTTAGTTTTTACTAGAAATTATTGACTGTACTATATATGTATATGAACGATATTTAAAAAATTTTATAAAATATACTAATAAACAAACTAATTTTGCATTTACTAAAATTAAATAAAATGAAGTAGTAAAAATAAATAAAAATTCTTCAATATGATTAAAAAATTTAGTAAATTTTACTAAAAACATGTAAAATTTATGAAATTTTGTTAAAATTAACAATTTTATTTTAGTCAAATTGAATAATATTTTTCAATTTGAAAAAATTTCTTCAAATTTACTAAAGGCATGTAGAATTGAATAAATTTCGTTAATTTAAATAATTTATATTAGTCAAATTGAAGAAACATGTGTAGAATTGAAGAAATTTCTTCAATACAGAAAACGCGTAATGAAGAAGATCAGTTGAATGACAAACAATAAACGTGTTTTTGTGTCAATAGATTTAAATTTCGTTTAACATTTTTTTTATACAAATACAAAAATTCTCGAATAAATAAAACATAGTGAAAAATAAGTGTGAATTTGTGTTAAATCAGATATACTTCAAGAACAAGCAAGTTTCGATCAATAAATATATAATTCTCCTGCAAAAAATGTTAATTTATGTGCAAACTCATGGATGGCACAAAATGCTACCAACTAAAGCACTGTTAAGCGTAAGGACATTTGGAGGACCATTTCATACTTTTCACGGTAATCTTAAACATTTTAAATTTTGAATATTTTAGGTATATTTACTTATTTTATAAATTATTTCGATAGCAAATATTAACAAATTAAATTAATCAACTGCCAAACAATGGTCATCATTATCTCACGGAGCCGTTTTGGATTATGGAGAACTGCACGACAAAAATTTCCTTGGAAAACCTAATAACAAACCTACTTCAAGTAAGCACAAATGATTTGCAAATGTAGGTAAATATTTTTTGTACTTTGTATATAAACTTTTTTATTTATATTTTCGTTTTCTTTACATTTTTTATATGTTGCTATAGATCATCTAGAAATAAACTTTAAAAATATTAAGTTATAAATCTGTATGGGCTGAAATTGAATGCAGTACACTGGTTGTTTATTACTGAGTGAGTGCACATCTAATGTACTTAATAAATGGTACAAAAATAGTTGGTTATGTTAAATACAATTTTTAATAAATGTATATTTTTTTATTTTCTCAGGTCGATATCGATTAAACCTTGTACTAAAATGTGGGTTGTTTCCATTCGAATTATAAAGAATTTTCATAAAACATCATCTTATATGGCGATCATATCAAGGATCCAGCAAACAAATTTTGTAACAAAATATGAAACAAATAGATAATATACCTGAAGGTAATGTATTACAATTTAATTATAAAGTAAAAAAAATTCCTCAATATGAACAACATTTTTAGTTAATTTGAATAATATTTTCTTCAATTTAACTAAAGATTTGTAAAATTAACTACCTTTTAATTAACTAATTGAATTAGTCATATTGACGAATTTTCGTCGATTTAACTAACTTACGAAAAATTAACAAAAAATTCTGTTGAATTGAATAACGATTTTGTTGTTTGATATTTAACCTACTTTTCTTCAATTCTACACCTTTCTGATCCAAAATTCTTATCAAAACTTATTCCGAAAGTCCGAAATATATGGTCTGAATTTACAGCTCACAGAAAAATGTATGAAGACGGAAAACATGGTCTAGCTGTATGGAAAATTGTATACATAAGTATAATAAATCTCCAAAAATTGATGACGCAGATTATGTCTTAAAATATGAAAATTTTAGGAAACAAAGTCTCTGAACTGAATAACCTATGATTCACATGAAATAAAATATAGGCTAAATGTACGTTAGGCTCAAAAATATTGAAACTTTATCCTTTAAGTATATAAAACCAATACTTAAGTCCGTCGGAAAGGGCTTAATGGTCTGGAAATGCATTTCTATATATCAAGTAGGAAAAACAGTAGTACACAAACGTAAAATAAATTCCCAGATTTACCTTAATCTGCTCAAAGGTGTAATAGTTCCAAAAATTTATTGTTTAATTTTTGTGGATTTTATCATACAGTAGGAAAATTCACCTATGAAATAGGGTAAATGTGTTTCAAAATATATAGCTGATGAAATAATTAACAATTCAAAGTGACCTCCTCAAAGTCCAGATGTATCACGAATAGAAATTGCATGAAATTTTATAAACAAATAGAGTCTCAATAATTTGACCAAACTTAATTATTACTAAGACACCTACAGTTTGTCCAGAGATACGTTTGGCATTAATGTATCAAAATATAGGTGGTCACCGTGGCTATTGGAAACCATGTTTACTTATTTATGGAACATTGATTTTTTGACTTCTTTAAAAAGAATCATATTCACTAATAGTAATGTGTTGAATTGAATCTTTTGCTGTTTATTTTACTAACAAGACATTATATATTTATATCTTACTTTTGATATCTTCGATCTACAACTTGAAATAGAACCAATTGTGTTCAAGATAATACTTTGTTTACTTATTATTGACACCAACTGTACATTCATTTTAATCTTTAATAGCGTACTGATACCACTACACCCAGAGAAAAAATTACCACATGCATTTTGATACAGTGTCAGTCTAACTCTTATGTGTTTAAATTTAACAATGTGTGTTTAAATTTTAACAAAAATCGATACCTAATTGGAATCAGTTTGAAACCATTTCGGTATAAAATTATTAAATTATATATATGTTCTCTATTAAGTTTTGTTATGCGCCGGCTAGATATTTGAAGCAAAATAAATAAGTTAAAGAAAACGAGAGAAAAAGATATAGTCGGTCAAGCCCGACCATATGATACCCTACACCATTGTGTACATTATAATTCGGGGAGGGGTCTTGACTTGGAGTCAGATGTGGACCGATACTCATAAGTGTAAAATAAAACATACGAATACAGAATATTATGTTGATGCTGACATTTATATGAATTTATTCACTTTTGGGTGATTCCCGAAAGAGGGCCTTATATGGGAGCTATGGTAAATTATAGACCGATCTTTGTAAAATTTGGCACTATTATTTATGTTTATATAAAACTTATTTGTGTCGAATATTAACTTGATACTAACATTTTAATGGGATTTATGCCCGTTAAAGTAATTTTCTGAAAAGGGGTTTATATGGGAGCTATGGTTAATTATGGACCGATCTTTTTAAAAATCAGCACACTTATTTAGACTTATATAAAACTTATATGTTCCTAATTTCATTAAAATATTGCTATATTTAAGGGATTTATGATCGTTAAACCCTTTTCCGGGAGGACATTTGTATGGGGGCTAGGTGAAATAATGGACCGATCATAACCAATTTCAATAGGCTTCGTCCCTGGACTGAAAGAAACCTGTGCGCCAAATTTCATAAATTTTAGTTCAAAATTGCGACCTGTAGTTTGATTACAAGGTTTACATGGACGGACAGACGGTCAGACGGACAGACGGACGGACGGACGGACGGACATCGTTAAATCGACTCAGAAAGTGATTCTAAGCCGATTGGTATAAATTAAGGTGGGTCTTAGACCAATATTTTTGGGTGTTACAAACATCAGCACAAACGCATAATACCCTCCCCACCTATGGTGGTGTAGGGTATAAATATAAAGATCCCTTAAGAAAAACTGAGTCAGGAGTCATGAAAGATCTTACTGTCCCAGCTAGCATTTAGGAAATATTGTTACGTGGTTCTTGACCCTAATTTCTAGCGCGTCACTTATAGAATCTACTATCACGCCAAATAAAAACCTAAGCAGATTCAAATAATTTACGTAAATTTACGACCATATGATACCCTACACCATTGTGTACATTATAATTCGGAGAGGGGTCTTTTATTAGACAAATGTGGACCGATACTCATAAGTGTAAAAAACATACGAATACTGAATATTACGTTTTTGCTTACATTTATATGAATTTATTCACTTTTGGGTGATTCCCGGAAGAGGGCCTTATATGGGAGCTATGGTAAATTATGGACCGATGATTGTAAAATTTGGCACTATCATTTATGTTCATATAAAACTTATTTGTGTCGAATATTAACTTGATACTAACATTTAAATAGGATTTATGGTCGTTAAAGTGATTTTCTGAAAATAGGTTTATATGGGAGCTATGGGTAATTATGGACCGATCTTTTTGAAAATCGGCACAGTTATTTAGACTTGTATGAAACTTATATGTGCCAAATTTCATTAAAATATTGCTATACTTAAGAGACTTATGGTCGTTAAACCCTTATCCGGGAGGACATTTGTATGGGGGCTAGGTGAAATAATGGACCGATCATAACCAATTTCAATAGGCTTCGTGCCTGGACCAAAAGAAACCTGTGTACCAAATTTCATAAATTTTAGTTCAAAATTGCGACCTGTAGTTTGATTACAAGGTTTACATGGACGGACAGACGGACATCGTTAAATCGACTCAGAAAGTGATTCTAAGCCGATTGGTATAAATTAAGGTGGGTCTAAGGCTAATATTTTTGTGTGTTACAAACATCAGCACAAACGCATAATACCCTCCCCACCTATGGTGGTGTAGGGTATAAAAATTGTTTATATGGCAAGCTGTAGCGCCATTTGGCGTACAATTGTTTCCACCCTACTGATACTATACTTATCAGACACCTTAACAATCACAATCGGACGAAATAATATTAATAAGAATAAGGCATAGTTATAATAATGAGAGAATAAGAGATTATTAATTTTAATTTACTTACAAATGTATGTTGTTGTAATTATTTATAATTTATTACCATTTCGTTACGGTTTTGGGCCCAGCAGAGGAATGTGATGGTGATGAATATGATGACGTAGATAGATTCTATTTTTAGAAAAATTGCATTTAAATTTAATAATTCTTAATACTCTCCACTAAAGATACACAACAAAAAATATGTAAAAAAATAAGATTGGGTTAGCAGTACTTATAACTAAATAAGCATACGGGATTTATATAGTTTAGGAATTAAATAAAATTCATGTTGTGTTAAATGATTTAAGAATTAATTCATTATAATTACATAATAATAAAATAAATTATTTATAATTTTTGTAAATTATTTGAAATTAAATTATATACCCAACTGAAAATGTTCATATATTTTTAAATATGGCCAATGTATGACAATATATTGTTATATATGAGTTTATATATACAAATATATGGATTAACACGTGGAATATTTTTCAAGATATTTGGTAAAATATATGAACTCTTTTGTCATATATGAAATAAGTTTTCATATATGAAATCATATATGAAATATTAAATCAAACATAAAATGCAATATAAATCTTAAACCAATGAAGGTATATAAAAATTTACTTCAGAATGAATTTCAACGACTTTCAGATATTGGCTTATAAAATGGTATATAATTTAATTTTTATTATTTTATATAAATATCTTTAACAAACTTTGCCTGTTTTTACTATATTTCGTAAAATAGGTTTGAACACTAAATAAGTTTTTGTCTTTGATAAAATATTTGTCAACTACACAGATAAAAATAAAAATGAATTTCAATTATGAAATTTGTAATATTAATTAATTTTTTGTTTGATTTTGCTCTAATCATCAAAATAGTAATATTAATTATGACTAAATAATTGATATTTGGAATAAATTTTAATTAATTTTATTATTACATGAATTATATTTATGTTTGGAATTTTGCTTAGTACCAAATATCAAATGTATTGATTCTATTCAAAAATTAATTGAATATACAAAAGTATACAAATTATTCCCTAAATTAAAAGTCGCAAATTTTTTGTAAATATTTATTGAAAAAATGCTAATATTTATAAATTTCTAAAATATTTTTACATGTTAATCATAAAAAAATAAATTAAAAGAAATGTGAAATTTTTTAACATTTTTTATCAAAATCAAATCAACTGTTAAAAGAAAGTAAGCGTCTTAATATTATTTCAAAGTGTTCACTAATTTTAATGTTCTTTTATATTATTGAATCTAGATGAGCAAAATTTAGTAAGGAAAGCGGTTTAGTAGGAAATACAAATAAATAACACAAATCAAAGAGGTAAGAAAAATGCATTTGTCATCTTAAGATAATATTTTAATCGGATTAAAATTTTAGTTTTCAGTCTGGGGCCTTGGCATGGAGGATGCACAAAATACTGTGCTACATAAACATATGCGATGAGTGAAACCCTAAAATAAAATTCCTGCATCACCCGACTTCTTCACAATCATCAGGTTGTTTTTGGAGTTGCTGCTGCAGATATTTTAAATATTGCTGTTGTGTTTATTGCAATGAGATGTGGCATTCGAAAGTCCATCTAAATATTTTTCATAAATGTATGCAGATATTTAAATTGCAATTCATATAAATATTTAATATATGTTTTATTTTTTATACTTTAAATAAAATTAAACAAAAATAATGATAAAAAAATTAAATTACACATTTTAATTATAATTCACAATAGAATAGCTGATATATCAACAAATATATGGATATGTATAGTCATATATCATATACCCTCAATTTTCGGATCCCAACAGATATGGAACTACATATATGCATTATATATGATCCATACATATATAATGCATATATAAAATTTTGAAGAATATACTTAGACACATTTTATTTTTTTGGAAAAGAATTATCAAAATGGCTGATGATAAGGAGGCCTGGACTTGTGACATACGTGTATAATCTAGTAGCTACCAAATTCCAGGTTGTGGAGGGGAGAAACTTGAAGCTTATTTGCTGCACAGTTAAATGTCTCCTTTTTGGATGAAAAAATTAATATCACTCTAGAGCACATGTAATTTTGTAGAAAAATTCACTTTTGGATAATATTTTTTATATATAGCTAGTTTTTACAACACTGATTGATTTCTTGATAACAATTGAACTATTAAAAATGTACAATGAAGAAAATTGGAATATAGTAAAAAACAAAATGAAATGATATGTATTAATCTATATACCCCAGTCAAATAATTATATGTGCATACCTATAAAGTAATTTATTTTCTTCAAAAATAGGATTTTCAAATTCAAATCTTTTTTATATTTTTAATGTTTATTAGAGCTTTACAAGTCAAACGAAAAATTTATTTCTTATGTGTATTTTGTATTAAAACTTAATTGATTTTAAAATTGTTCATAGAAAATAATTATATGTGCACGACAAGAATTTTATAAAAATCCTTTATTTAAATAAAGTTAATTTTCAATATTCATGAAAGTTGTTAAGGAATTGTGTTATCCTAATATAGCGTTACCAGATGCATCCTTCGTTATACAGATTCGTCCTTTTTGCTTTACATATATATAGGTCAAAACTGTAGTATACTTATACAAAATCAATTTGAAACATTTGATATTGTCATATAGCTCCAAATCTAAATATATCTCAGCATACAGTATTCTTTGGAAATCCTTATGTCATGAAGGTCTGAGGATCATTACTGGTCGCTGCAGAAATATAATATTTTGTGACTTAAAAACCGATTTTGAGGCCCGATATAGTAACATCGTCACATTAATTTACTGAAAAATCTAATTTTTGTAGAAAATTCATCAAGGAAGCTATTGCATTTTTTGACCAGTAAATTTATGTTGTGCTGTGAATTAATTTAGCTACGTCCAATAAATATTTTCAACTTCTATCTAGAACTAAAATTGACTTATATTATGTGCGATTCGATACTATGATTACGCTTCAAGCATGTCTTTTGTAGACGTCGAATACCCATGTAATATTTTTGATAAACACTTGGATAATTTAAATATAATATTTTTCATCCCTTATGTACATGAACTACACCATGAGTTAAAGTTTTTAACCAAAAAATTATATTTATCATAAAATCCTGCGTGTGGATTTTTGTACCGCTCTATTAGTTATGTTTTTGCCACCCAAAGGTCATAATTTTAATCTAAAACGTCTTTTATTATTTTATGCTCACGTCCAATTATTAAAACCCGTTCATTTGGCCGTTATTTTTATGTAACACATGTTGTTTTTCTTCAAAAAATGTCCTTAAGTCCCGCTAATCAGCAATTGATTATGGGTTACCGCTCCTAGAATGATAGCAATTTCTCAGATTTTTTTAAAATTTTCAACAGTATTATGAGAAGCATTTTCTGTATACACCATTTTTTGGAATTTTACATAAACTGTCGTCTTACTTTAATGATTTCAGCTCTTAAACTAACAGTTCATGACCTGGTGACATATTTTGGCTATAAATTAAAAAAAAATTTTTTTTTTTTTGGTATTTTAGGTCTAATAATTTTAAATATTCCCCAAATAACTTTAATTTTAACTTTAATTGGTTAAACGGTTCAAACTGCGGACTTCATGTCAGTCTGTTGAGTAAAAATTTCAATTTGCACATATAATTATTTTCTATTAAAATTTAGAGACTGATATGTTTATTTTAACGGTACTTTAAATGCAATGCCAAAAGGAACCTAAAATTTTGCAAATAGGGACATTAGGTAAGAATGAAAAAAATTGTAAACCAAAGAAATGTATATCGCTCTTGGAATATATAAAAACCAGAAAACAAATATTGCACATATAATTATTTGACAGAGGTATATAAAAGAGTAACGTTACTGACTGACTGACTGATTCATCATCCCACAGCCCAAACGGCTGAAGCTAGAGAGACGAAATTTGGAAATTCGAATGTACAGGGGGTAAAAAAGGGTAAAAACGGGAAAAATTGGTAACTTTATATCTCCTAAACTAATGGAGATACAAAAAAAGTTGAATAGTTATCGTAATTCATTTAAAAAATAATTGGATAGGTGTCTGGTACTTTTTTGAAAATCGGCCGTTTTAGGGAGAAAACGGGTAAAAACTGTATTTTGGTACTTTTTTGGCACCATATGTATCTTTGAAACCAATCAACATACGGATAAAATTTATATCGTATTCATAACTTATCAAAAAATGAGAAATACAAATTTGGTACCTTTTAGAAATTCAAACGTATAAGGGGTAAAAATCGTACCTATTTTTGGTACTTTTTTCATAAAACCTTTTTTTATATTTATTGAAATATACATATGAGTATTTTAATATGGGATACCAGTACAATTAAGAAACTCATTGGAATACAATTTCTTATACTTCGATGGGTGAAAAAAAGTACCAAAAAAAAAAGGGGTAAAGGTGGGAAATTACATTTTATTCAAACTTAATAATGAATTTTCAATTATATTAAACATAGAAACATGAAATTAAGAAAATGTAGATAAGAATTCACAAGAGTGGAATTTGTGGTACTTGAAGATACATGGACTGTGGGTAAGAATTCAAAGGATGGACTTTGTGGTACTTTTTTCTTCTATTGGTACTTTTTTGCATTTTTTGTAATATTTGACCTAGAAACATGAAATTAAATACGTATGGTCTGATGTTGAAAAGAATTCACAAGGGAAACTTTGTGGTACTTTTTCGGTCTTCTAATGGTACTTTTTGAATTTTCTATAATTATGAACTTAGAAACATGAAATTAGGAATATGTGGTCCTTAGTTAATTAGAATCCATAAGAGAGAACTTTGTAGTACTTTTTTGTTCTTCAAATGGTACTTTTTTAATTTTCGGTATTATTTTACCTAGAAACAAGAAATGAGGATATGTGGTCCTAAATGAATGGAAATCCATAACAAGGGACTTTGTGGTACTTTTTTGTTCTTCCTATGGTAGCTTTTTTAATTTTCGATAATATTTAAAGTAGAAACATAAAATTAAATATGCATGGTCATAGGTGAGAAAGAATTCACAAGAGAGGACTTTGTGGTACTTTTTTGTTCTTATAATGGTACTTTTTGAAATTTCTATAATTATGAACCTAGAAACATGAAATTAAGGATATGTGGTCCTAAATGAATGGGAATCAATATGAAGGGCCTTTGTGGTACTTTTTTGTTCTTCCTATGGTACTTTTTTAATTTTCCATAATTATGAAACTGGCAATATGAAATTAAGGACATGTGGTGCTAAGTGAATGAGAATCCATAAGAGGGGACTTCGTGGTACTTTTTTGTTCTTCCAATGGTACTTTTTTAATTTTCGGTAATATTTAACCTAGAAACATAAAATAAGGATATGTGGTCCTAAATGAATGGAAATCCATATGAAGGGACTTTGTGGTACTTTTTTGTTCTTCCTATGGTACTTTTTTGCATTTTCTGTACTATTTAACCTAGAAACATGAAATTAAATACGCATGGTCCGATGTTGGAAAGAATTCACAAGGGGGACTTTGTGGTACTTTTTCGTTCTTATAATGGTATTTTTTGAATTTTCTGTGATTATGAACCTAGAAACATGAAATTAGGGATATGTGGTCCTTAGTTAATGAGAATCCATAAGAGGGGATGTTGTGGTACTTTTTTACTATTTTAATGGTACTTTTTGAATTTTCTATAATATTTAACCTAGAAATATGAAATTAAGGACATGAAGTGCTAATTGAATGAGAATCCATAAGAGAGAACTTTGTGGTACTTTTTCGTTCTTCTAATGGTACTTTTTGAATTTTCTATAATATTTAACACAGAAACATTAAATTAATGATATGAGGTCTTAAATGAGTAAGAATCCATAAGAGAGCATTTGTTGTACTTTTTTGTTCTTCTAATGGTACTTTTTTAATTTTCTATAATTATGAACCTAGAAACATGAAATTAAGGATATGTGGTCCTAAATGAATTAGAATTCATTAGAGGGGACTTTGTGGTACTTTTTTATTTTCGGTAATATTTAACCTAGAAACATGAAATAAGGATATGTGGTCCTAAATGAATGGGAATTCATAAGAAGGAACTTTGTGGTATCTTTTTTCGTTCTTCGAATAGTACTTCTTGAATGTTCTGCAATTTTCATCCTTAGAAACATAAAATTGAAGATGTAAAGTTCTAAGTGAATCAGAAACCTTAAAATGGATTTTGTGGTCCTTTTTCTTTATTCTAATATACTTTTTCGTAATTCTGATATTTATTTTTCTTTATTCTAAGATTATAAACCTGAAATTAAAGAGATATTGTTATTTATGGATGGCATAACACGATTATTAAAATTGTTGCCAAGAAAGTTAAGAATCTTAGTTTAAATTTATTATATAGTAAGGTTTTTATAAAAAATTGCCGCTAACGAAGTAGCGGGTTTACAGCTCGTTAATACATAATACTCTTTACGAAATTTAGTTATTTTTTTATGATCTCTTTCTTACGCACAATTTTTACATATGATAACTGATATCTACGTAATAAGAAATCTCAATTTCTCACTACTACGCATGTTTTTTTTTTTTTTTTATTTAAAGTATCTCATGCTAGAAAAATATTTTTACACATGAAATGTAGGGTTTCGTCATGTGATTATCATACGCAAGAAACACAATGTTATTTTACATGTAAATTACATGTAGTTCTTTGAATTATAAGAGAATAAAAAAAAAGTCATAACAATTTGTTAACGAACGGTATTAAAAAGCCAATATCTTAAATTACACTGGTCGACAAAAACAAATTTTTTTTCGATCTCCTTCAAAAAAAAAAAATATATGTGAACTAGATGGAATTCGACATGCTAAATACGAATCTGCTTTCAGTTTTTTCTAGGGTTTGGGGTCCGGGAATTCCCGATGAAAAATTTACGGGAATTCCCGGGAATTTTTTTAAATTTTCCCGGGAAAACGGGAAATTTAATATTCACGTAGTTTTATAATCCCATAGCAAAAATGTTACTGTTAGTATCGCCTCAGTGAAAATTTTACATTAATATAAAGTTTATATCCCTGCAATAACTTGGTAATGGTATGTAGTTACTTTGCAATCACAACAGCATATTTTCTGCATTACATGAAAGTAGATTGGTAACTACTTACTTTTAACTTGATATGTAATCAGTTACATTAGATCAGATTTTTAGAAATGTCACTTTTTATCTATCTCTTCATTTATATTATAAAAATTATATATTTTAAAAGTGGGTAAAATATGAGAACGCATTAATTATTTGTTAAAATGACGAAGACTAAAACAAATAATTAATCGTAAACACACCAGTCTCCGGTGAAGTAGAAACCACGACGTAAGCAGACAGAATAGCTTATTGTTAACAAATCCATTAGACCACTTCATGTACATGAATTCATTCATGAACTCTGTAATTTGAGTTTATGTAAAATACTACATCAAACATAAAATACGGTATAACTCTTAAACCAATAAATGGGTATAAAAATGTACTAGAGGAAATTTGTAGCAAATTTTATTATCTATAAATGTTGTATTAACATCAAAATACGCACTATGCTCAATAAGCTAGTTATATGCAAAAAGTGTTGTTGTTCATTTAATTTTACTGTCTTGTGTACTAAATACATTTTGTGTCTGAAAAATGTTTGTCAAATTTTTCAAAATTAAAAATTCTTGACATAAAAAAATAAATTCAAGAAAAATAAAATTTTTTTGTTAATGTTTACAAAAATCAACTTCTTACTTCAAAAGGCTATTGGTAAATTATTAGTGTTTAAAAGTGGTAAGTATCTGAATATTACTAAAAAATATCCACTAATTTGTATTGTTTCTCTTAGGTATGAAACAGTATGTCAAATTCTGATTTCCGCATATTTTCAAATAAATAAATTTCAAAAAAAATTATCTGCTTTTTATTTTCAATACTTCAGTACTTACTTGTAACCGATAATGTAACTAGTTACTATTCATTTTACTATTCATTACTTCTGTAATACTTTGAAACTAATGAGTGATTGAATAGCTACAAAGTAATTAGTTCTTGTAACGACATCTAAGTAATGACTTTCTGAAATGCCTACCTGTAATAATATAGAGTAAGTAGTTGCATCTAATGACATCACCGTGTTAAAATAATGAGTTATTCATCTAATGTGAAAGTAGTGTAGAGCCATTATATTAGCTTCTTATCTCATTACATGGCAAGCAAAGTTCTTGCTGGGATTATAAACGCATTACTTACTAAAGCAATTTTTGATGTAAACACAAAATATACATACATGAAATTCGATACAAGTGATATTTCCCAGCAAAAACTTCGCCTACTAAATAACGTGATTTGTAAGCGAAATCGGTATGAAAAACAGCTTCCATTTTTAGTGCTATAACTGATGAATTTTGTTCGATATGTCCAAAATTAAATAAGTTTTCATTTGGGTTCCAAAAGAGTTGTTTTGGATGCTGATTTTTTTTTACGTACAAAAAAAAAAAAAAACATTTGGCTTGGTTGAGATTTGAACCCATGCATCGGCATACTGGTCGTGTTTGTTAGTCTGCCGTCTTACTCGATACACCACAATCGACTTATGTTTTTATGTGCTAAAATGTGGTTTTCATATAGGGAAATAAATAAACTCAATTTATATATAAAAAAATATAAATAAATATTCGCCTCAAGTGGGGGTTGAACTCTCTTTGAATTTAAGTACGCTTTTTTGTAGTTAGGCGCTCTAGACAACTGAGCCACGTAAAAATCAAATTACTTTCATATTTACTAAATACCAGTTATTGAAGTACTATTAGGAATGCTGCGGGTGGCGAATAAGGCTACATTGTAATACATACTTGAAGCTGTTGCTTTTCAAAATAGAAGCTAAGTTTTTGCTGGGTTGATATTATTCAAAAACATTTCATCGGTGCGCTGATGAAAATTCCTATTTGATGACTTTTCGATGGGAAAAACGATTTATTTTGTCAATTCACATTTCAAGTACACGAGTTTTTAACTACATATTACTATAATCTTTTAAACATTTTAATGATGATGTACCATTTTCAAACTTCATTTAAATCTCTTGGCTCTGAAAGGTTTTTTCATATCTTTTTTGCCAATATCTTTAGATTTTTTCGACATATTAAAGTCCAGTTTGTATCACATGATTTTATACTATATTTAAAGCACGATTTTGGACTATTTTTGGCAATAATAAATATAAATTATTAATTTTGAAATATGTAAAAATTTTCAAATGAAAAAACAACTTTTCTTTTACCATCAGAAATACATACCGTTACTTTTTCAAAATTTAAAATACACGTTTTAAAATTTTTAAAGAGTAGAATTGTAACTACTTTTGAAAAATTTTAAAACGTGTAAATATATTAAACTACGAATGTATTTTATTTTTCAAAAAAATTCGTCTTGAAATGATTAACAATATCTTTCTAATGAAAACTAATTGTTATCAGATTTTCGAACACTATATCAATTGACCACAAAATATTGTTGAGAACCAACTTTAAAAGTTTTCAGATTTATGTTTTAGTACGAATTAAAACGATAAGAAAAACTATTTATACTGAAATTTATGCCACAGATGCTTTAAGTTAAAAATCTGAAGTATACAGTTTTTAATTAAATATTAGAAATACTAGTTTTTTATCCATAACGCTATTCTAAAAATCATAGTTCTACTGAATCATTTTATAAAGAAATCATTGAATTTTTGTTAAATCAAATCTTCTGCAAATTTAATGGAAATATTTATATTTTTTAAATATTTTTTCTTTAATTCGTAAAAGATTTAAATAGAAGAAAATTGTAATGATTCAAAATATTTTTTAAGCTTGAATTGTATAATTTGTAGTGCATTCTTTAAGCAATTATTGCGAAGTCAAAGAATTTAAATCTATGAATTTAATTGTTATGAATGCTTCAAAGAAATGACTGAGATAATAAATTCGATTTTGAAAAATTAATTAATGAATTAAATCTTTGGAACCTTTGCTTACAATAGGCACTTATTTTATTTGCATGAAATATTTAAAATTTTAAATTGGAAGTCATACTACAATATTGTTTTATTTTGTGTTAATTAATCATGAATGTGATTTATAATGTTGTATTATAGTATTGAATAGAAAAAATAACATTCTTTATAAAAAATCATTGCTTTTTCCTTATATTTTAAGTTTCCCGGGATTCCCAGGAATTCCCGGATTCTTTTTTAATCGTCAAAATTTTGATCCATAACTTTGAAATTATTGAAAGAATAAAAAATATTGTTGACATAAGATGAAGACAATTTTCGTCTGCATCTTTTGGGTTGATCACATATCAAAATCGTGCAATCGGTTCTTGAGTTATAGTCAAAATTGGACAAACCATTCTCGAGTTTTATAGTGTGAAAGCTGAACAAAGTGATGATATTTGTCATACCCATAAAAATTTACTTTTTTCATAAAATCTGCACTCCTGCATTCGTTTTTAGCCGGGCGGGAAACAATTTAGTGACAAGTTGATCTCAATATATTTCTTAAGTAAATATCGTCAATAAATTAAAAAAAAAACTCTTCCCAGGTAAAAACGATCATATATTTTTATATATTACCCATTTTGAAGATATGTGGAGTCATATATTGAAATTTTTGTAATATAGGAATTCATATATGATGAAGTATACGAACTTTTTGGTAATATATGGAAATATGTGAAGTCATATATGAAAATTTTTGCGATATATAAATCCA
This sequence comes from Protophormia terraenovae, assembly GCA_951394005.1. NCBI lineage: Eukaryota > Metazoa > Arthropoda > Insecta > Diptera > Calliphoridae > Protophormia > Protophormia terraenovae. The sequence continues at coordinate 86,735,313 of OX596077.1, read as the reverse complement.
TATATGATGATATATATGAATATTTTTGCCAAATATGGAACTATATGGATAATATTTTTACCATATATGCCTTCATACATTAACTAATGTTCATAAAAGATTCCAGGTATATAATTAGTTTTTGTATTTTCATTGTAACAAAGTGACCTTCGGGCGATCTACATTGAATATAAAAGTTAAAGAATCAATTTGATAAAATCTGTAGGCTTTATTACTTAATTTGTATAATAAGTTGAAATATTTAATAATTTTGTACTTTAAAATTTAAAAGAAAAATATAAATAAATTGTTTGACAATTAAAATTAAAATAAAAATTCTAATAAAATCCAGCAACATTTTATTACAAATTTTAAACACGAAGCAGTTTTTTGCAAGTAATAAATCGCTCTATCTACTAACCACAACAAAAGTAAGGTAAGTGTGTATATATCATTAATCTCCTTCTTAACATTGACATTATATTTTGATATTATTTTTTTATGAATATGCGCAGTTCATCAAAAAGAAAGTGGGAATCCCTCCAACTTGAGTGATCAAATGATATGCAGTATCATCTAAGTACACATAATTATCTTCACAAAATGCCTTGTATTTGGTTTTCACATTCTAATGGTTCGGAAGATTTGGTTATTTTAACACCTGTAAGAATTTTTTACTAAACTAATTTGCAAACATTTATACGCAATTATTGGTTTTTAATTTACGTTCATTATTTTTAGGTCTTGAAAGTTTCTCGGTGATTGGTCTAGATGTAAATTCTTTAAAGTCCAAACCTATGTTTTGACGAATGTCCTACAAATTCAAAGTCAAATAGATCATAATAACTTGGTGCCTTAAGATATGATTAAGCGTGTTTTTTAAAATGTATCTTTTTTATTTACGTGTGTTTTTTTAATAAAAAACTAAAAAAAAATATTTTTATAATTCACAATAGTTTCTAATATATATAAATATATGGTTATATATCACCATATACCCTCAATTTTCGGATCCAAATCATATATGATGAAGCATATATTTACATATTTAATTATATATGATAATTTTCAGCTGGGTTGTGACATTTTTTCATTAATCGATAAAAATGAAACTTTTTTATAAAATTCATCAATTTCGACCAATGCTGGATGTAAGTTGCAAACTTAAATCAATTCAGAATTTCTTTATTAACCATTTATGAAGCCTTATCTTTTTAAATATATAAAGAAACAAATTTTTTCATTAACGGAACTTTAAGAAAAAAGTGAAAGAATTGTATTATATTTTTGTAAAAAAATAGCCATTTTCATAGTGATTTTAGATTGCCGAATCTGAATATTTTTATAACAAATTACAAAATATTAAAAAAAAAACAAAAATTCAAAATTCATGCGTAAATATCTTTTTAACTGTAAGAGATAACTTAGGCGAGTAAATTTATTTTTTCTTTATTTTACTAAGCACCTTACAGAAATATAAAAATCTTTAACATCGGACTTCATTTGTAGAAGTTACGATTTTTTGAAACTTTTACATACTCGAGGAAGTTAACTTCGACACCCTGTAGCTTATCTTGTGTTATCACAGGGTGACTACAATATGATTTTTCTGAAGGCATAGGTCCTCCTCTACATACAGTAGGGAGCACAAATGAGTACATGCTCGTAATTTCTGTACTTGTCGTTTTATAAAAATAAAAATAGTAAAGCAAATCCAAAATGTTTTTCTTTAATTTATTTTATGTTTAGTATTTAATGAAATAATTTATAATTTAAAAGTAAAAGCATCAAGCTCTAAGAAAAAATCCAACAAAACGAAAACAACTCGCATGTACTCAATTTTGCACCTGAGGGATTTTATAGTATTTTTAAAATATATTGGAATATAATATAGTGTAAACATATGGAAGATAAATTTGTTACTAATCTTCCAGACGTCACTTCTTAGTGACTTCTAGATGATTGTCGAAAGATTGTTCTAAAAATACAAAAACAAAATACGTTGCTATTGCGCATTAATCGTCCAGACGTCACTTCTTAGTCACTTCCAGATGATTGTCGGAAGATTATACGAAATTTACAAAAACAAAATACATTACTATCGTCCTTTCAACTTCCAATAATATACTTTAAAGTCACTCCTGGAAGATAATATGATGATTATGCGAATTTAACAAAAACGAAACACATTACTATTGCGCAATAATCTTCTTGGCGTGTGTTAGGAAGATTGTTAGTTTTTTATGAAAAGAAAACAACGCAATAAAGAAGCAGGTAAAATCATGTCTTTCAGTAATAGTTTAACTTTGGTACAGTTTGGCTGCAATATTAAATATAAGAAGGAAAATGTTCCTGTTAATTACATAAGTGTTTTTTATTGTTAATAACATAATTTAGAAATTATCAACAAAGAAAATTTTTAAAAGGTAAGTAAATCTTAAGTAATACGAACTTTTCTCATAATTTAAATTTATTAAAAAAAAACTCCATCCAACAGACAAGTATTTGCATATTTAAAGAACTCCAAAACTTTGCCTGTAAAAGTGTCTTGTCACATTCTTTGCACAAAAGGTAATATAAATACAATTTAATTTAATTATATAATTCATTATTAACCTTCTTTTCTTCTTTTAAAGGTACAGAATTTCCCCAGAAGTTTCTTATGAAATATAAAATTAATTCTTATGTGACTTATTTCTTTTGTAATGTCTTATATAGATAACTGTGAAACAAAGAAAATTATGAAATATAAAAAAAAAAAACTAATTATAAATATAGAAATAGAAAAAAAATGCAAAATCATCTTCTAGAAGAGACTCAGACGACACTTCTGTGGGCATCGTGCGGGTGTCGTCCTGAAGAGTATTTATCGACACTTCCAGAAGATTCTTTTATGACACTTCCAGAAGTGTCTTCTTCAAGTCGTCTGGAAGACACTTCCACGAGGAGCAGTTCTTCCCGACGGAAGATGATTTTAATGATACTTTCGCAATAGTTTTGGCGATGAGTTTCAACTTCCGGAAGACTCTTCTTAGTCACTTCCGCAATAGAAAATGTTTGCAGGGTAGCGTCTTATAAGCTTATGTGTATTTTTTAACGCTGATGTGATGTACGGCCATACACAAGCTCTCGGCTAACGAAGGCTTTAAGCATACACTCCTATAAAAAAAAAGAACGCAGCAGCTGCGAACAACTTAAACTCCCTGTCTATATAAAAGATATAAATGAAATGCCAAAAAAATGCAAATATAAACTAAAGAGAATTTGTATATAAAGTGTTTCGCTCTTCACTATGTTCAGAGCAAATAAGAGAGTAATGTTTATACATAGTAAAGGATTGGTATGAACAACAACTACAACACCAAAACGAGAGAAAAAGATATAACAGGTCAAGCCCGACCATATATCATATGGTCTGGCCATTGTGTACATTATAATTCGGGGAGGGGTCTTTTATCAGACTTGGAGCCAAATATGGACCGATACTCATATGAAATGTAAAATAAAACATTCGAATACAGAGTATTACCTTCATGTTAACATTTATATAATTTATTCACTCTTGGGTGATTGCCGAAAGAAGGCCTTATATGGGAGCTATGGTAAATTATAAACCGATCTTTGTAAAATTTGAAACTATCATTTATCTTTATATAAAACTTATTTGTGTTAAATATTAACTTGATACTAACATTTTAATGGGATTTATGACCGTTAAAGTGATTTTCTGATGAGGGGTTTATATGGAAGCTATGGTCAATTATAGACCGATTTTTATAACACATATTTAGACTTAAATGAAACTTATTTGTGCCAAATTTAATTAAAATATTGCTATATTTAAGGGATTTATGAGCGTTGAACCCTTTTCCGGGAAGACATTTGTATGGGGGCTAGGTGAAATAATGGACCGATTATAACCAATTACAATAGGCTTCGTCCTGGACTGTAAGAAACCTGTGTGCCAAATTTCATTAATTTTTGTTAAAAATTGCGACTTGTAGTTTGATTACAAGGTTTACATGGACGGACAGACGGTTAGACGGACGGACGGACATCGTTAAATTGACTCAGAAAATGATTCTAAGCCGATTGGCATAAATTAAGGTCTTAGACCAATATTTTTGGGTGTTACAAACATCAGCACAAACGCATAACGAGTGACGAAAAAGATTTACGGGCTACAAATTATTAAAAAAATTCAAAAAAAATCCAAATAAGTCCTACTAATAATTGGCTACAGAATTAAATTTCTGCCGTCAATCTGTTTCTAATGTTATTAAACAGTATCACGAGAATTTGGCCATTAATATGAAACCTGGTTCGGAAAGAAAAAAAGGATCACATGATATTGGAAAGGCCAGAAAATTTAAAGCATATTTAAAAGAACTCCAAACACATCTGATAGAAAAGCAGCTCAGTTATCACAGTGCTTTGACTATTTGGTGCGAAAATTTAAAGCTAATGCAGAGTTGATAACATATAAAGTCCAAAAAGTTCCAAACAGGAATGCTGCAAAAAATTTAGAAGCCAAGAATAGGACACGGAAATTAAAACCAAATTTCATAAAAAAATACTCACTCAAGTTGTATAATTGACGAAGAAACGTGTGTGCTGGCAGAATTTTCGCTGTTTATGTGTCAAAACTTTTTATTGTTAATGCTAGAGGCAATGTTAAAGATAAGTTTAGGACCCAAAAGCAGAAAAAATTTCTTACAAAATTCCTGGTATAACAAGCTTTTTGGATATGCGGCAAAACAGATACATTCGGATCTATAAATACCAAAATATGCAAAAAGGAATATTTGCAAAAAAGAGCACAACATGTCCACATATTTTTGGACCCATTTGGTGTCATGCCACTATGGTAACAAAGCTCTGGAGTGGTACCAAAACAATAACATAGTTTTTGTACCAAAAGAGGTAAATTTTCAAAATTGTCCATAGCGTAGACTAGTGGAGAGATATTGAGCTCTTATGAAAAGTGAATACTGGTGATTTTAAAAGAAGATGTGCACACTGTTCCAAAAAAGTGACTGAAGCAACTATCAAATCTCTAACGAAAGGTTTACCAATAATGGTCCACAAGTTCATAAGTAGTGGTTGGAACTATAAAAGTTATATTTTTCTGTGATCTGTAATAAATTATCAATTAAATAAAAAAAGAATGAAGACTCTAAGATCAACCATTTCCAAGTTATTGAATATTATATATGTTAAGATTTTTTCTCCTTATATTTTATTTTTGCATTAATATCTCTTATGTCAACTTTAATTTTGCCATTCACATGTTTCTTTATAAAAAACAAAAACACATTTGACATTTCATGTAATAAAAACGAGAAAGAAAGAATCGTTTTAAAAAGTGATTCTGAGTCGATTGGTATACTAAGGTAGGTGTTGGATAACTTTTTGTATGCGTTACAAACGTCTGCACAAATGCATAATTCCCAAACCACCTATGGTGGTGTAGGGTATAAAAATCATAAAGACGCCATAATACAAAAGTAAAAAAAAATGTAAACATAAACAACAATTTGACAGTCTAGATTTGAAAACAAAAGCTATCATATTGATTTCAAAAAAAAAAGTCTCAGCTGTTTAGATGTCGCCAACTTTTTAATCTACCTTGGGTATGTATAATAGAACTGAGTTTCAAGGTTTTACCTTGAACTTAAAATTAAAGAATTTGTGGGACTAAATCCTAAACACCAATTAAAAAAATTTTGTAATCATTGTGAATAAATAAATACAATTTTATTTCATATGGGCATATATAAAAACAAATCGTAACAGTTTTATTTTCCTTTAATACAGTAGAGATTTTATTACAAGTTTTGTTATGATATTGAATTGTTTTATGCAAGATGGCAACACATTAAAATCTCCTGCTGAGTATGTTAATGCCTGGTGTGTAGTAAAAATGTATATTGTTGCTGGATTGTACAATTATAAGCAGATCAAATGTACATTTAAAAACATATGTACATATATATTTCAGATCTTATATGTAAAAGCATAGGCCAATCTCTGCAGTATCTGACACTAGTTCCACATTGGCAAACTACCAATCTACTTGCAATATATTTATTATAAATACTTATTTTATTTAAATACTTACAAGTAGAGTTTTTCTTTTCTCGGACTTTTTCCGCTCCCGGGAAATCGGAATTGATTTTTAAATTACCCGGGATCCCGGGAATTCCCGCCGAAAATAAATAATTAAAAATTTTAATATTCAGTTAAATAAAAGATAAAAAATATTAAAATAAACTAATTAATCATAAAATTATAAATTAATTCTTTTTGAAATATTGAATGAATACTTTTTATTATATAACAACTCATACGAAAGTCGAATCAATACCTTGGTTTTGATTTACCCCATTTGGAAAAATCTATAAATATTTATACGGAAGTAAGCTTGTTGTTAAGAAAACCTCAGGGAATTTTACAGTTTGAATACTTTTAGTTTCACGTTTTCGTTGGGGCATTAAAAATGTAAGTTGTTGTTTGAGGTTTCCAGACCTTTTAAAAAGATTCCTCTTACAACTTTCACATGCGTGCAAATTGAATCTTCAAATCGTTTAATAAATATACTTCTTAAATATCGAATTTTAAAAATATTATTTTTGACCACAATGAAAAAAATTTAAAATCAATTTTTTTTTTTTAAATTATTCAGCAAAAAAGAAAACGATATTTTGTTTTCAGACTGTTATACGAAAAATATCAAACAAATTGAGAAATTTCCTTAAAAATATTTAAACTTGTAACAAATAAAATTAAATAAATAAAAACAAATTATATACTAAAATATCCATATATTAGTTGTGAAATATAAACATTTTGCATACACAAGAAATCCCGGGAATTCTTATCCCGGAATTTCCTGTGAAAAGCTCTACTTACAAGTCAACTGCATTACTACCTAGCAAAAACGAACAAGTATTTCCAAAAAAGAACATTTTCACCAATTCAAAAGTAGAACTAAGTGCATGCTTTGTACTTTCTAACTTCAAAAAGACTGAAAATAAATGTATTCTTTTTTGCAGGAAAATAAGTTAATTTCTAATACCCTATTTACATTTGCTCAATTTATCTAGTTAAATTCGAAAAAACTACCTTAAAAATTGGACCGTTTACTTTAGCACTTAATTTGGGTTTTCATGACATTTCATAAAACTCATTAAAATAATAATATTTTGCACAATTAACACAGATAATCACTTTGTTTATTAATTGTGTTCATAAAATTCTCTAAATATTAAGTTTTTTTTTCCAGTTTTAACTATGGAATTGCTTCGATATTTTTACCCTTCTGAGGGCTTAGTTAGTCGAAACGACTAACACTAACTTTTATTAAAATATTTCAAGACGTATCATTAAAATTAACAGCCTGTCCCACGATGTCGAACGAAAAATTCGTTCGACAAAATATAACGGAAACAAAAACAAAATTTTAAATTTATTTGTTGTTTTCCATATAAATTGTCGAAACGAATTTTTCGTTCGACATCGTGGGACAGGCTGTAAAAATCAGAGACCGGATTTTAATACTAAAAAAACAATCTTTTTATATTTATTTCAATCGAAAAACAATCTTTAATGTTCAAAAAATAATAAAAATCCATCATGATTTTTTTTATTTTCATCAATATTTTAATTTTTTTCATCATGATGGAAATAAAAATATAAATATCTTTTGTGATATTTATTTCAAAAGTTGAAAATTATTTTGAACTTTTTTCATCGGATGGAAAAAATTCTAAACAACAACAATTTCATTTGAATAAAAAAATATTTTGAAAACAAAACAAAAGTATGAATAAAAAAAACAATCATTTAAAATTTTTTTCGAACTGATATTTATCGTTAAAGATATTTATCGTAAAAGATATTTATTTTTTTCATCATTGATGGATATTTATTTTAAAAATAAAAATCCCTCACATATTTTTTTCAACAAATGAAAAAATATTTTGAACATTAAAGATATTTATTTTGATTGAAAAATAAAAATAAAACGTTTTCGGGTGCTTGGTAAAAATAAAACAATTGATTTTTGGTTGATGAATTAATTTAAATAAAGTAACAGAAAAAATTCCTAAATACTTTCCGTTGTTTTCAAAATATTAAGCAAAAACTGAAAAGACCTCAATATTTGTACTTTTCCAGAGATGGTGTTAAATAAGTACCCTTTGTGTTAGTTGTGTAACATATTTGGAATAGGCAACATACGTTTTTTTTAAATGTGTGCATCCTATAATTATTCTAATCAAAAAAGAGCTCAAAAATAAATGTTTTTACATGCTCTGTGCATATTTAAAATTTGTGATACTTTTTTTTGCATTTTTTTACAGTATCCCTTAGTAGTTCAGTGTTTTTTTAGTCCCAGAAGCTGCATATCTTATTTTTCTTTTTCTACAATTTACACTATTGTTATAAATTAACCTTGAGATAGGAGATTTTCGTCATTTTTACGATGCTTGGTTGTTATATTGGGTGTAGAACACAGTCGATAAGACATTTGTCGCTAAAGTAGATCCTTCTGAAGTTTTTAAGGAAATTTTATAAAAAATGGTTCTTTAATTGTTTTTAACATATTTTTTAATAAACTTTTAATATAACTAATGTTTAGTTTGATGCAGAAAATGTATAGCAGTACCGATAAGTCTGGATTTAGTGAGATATTTCACTGCATATTTGGTCGAAATTATCAATCACGTTCTTAGGTTTTATTATAGAACTCATAATGAAGTCAATCATTAGCACTTTATGATATGGCTTTATTCAGTCTTCAGCATGCTTTTTCTATTTGATCATTGTGTAATGTGACAAAAAATATACTTATGTGTTCTTAAATAAAGTCGTATTTATTTTTCCCCAAAAAATATATTTCACACTATAGGAACAAATATTAAATACATTGCATTAGTTTATTTACTAAATTACCTTCTCGTTAAAAGTTCAAAAAGTCACACTAAGTGGTTCGTTAGTCGTTTCGTCTAACAAGGTTGCTTAAAATATTAACAGACCGCTCACAGAAGCAAACGTCTGGACACTTTTAGATCTTATTTACGCCAATACCAAAATTCTCAAAAAAATATGCAACGAATAAAAAAATATCACACAAAATAGCATTGTTGTTAGTCGAAACGACTAACGAAGGCCTTTCAGGGTTAAGATAATAGAGTCATTCCACTTAAAATCAACCAGCTTATTTTCTCACCTCTTCCGAATTTGATAATATTTAGAACAATCATTATTCTTGTTAAAACTAAGACTAATTCAAAATTTCAGATAATTTCATCAAGTGGTTCGCGAAATATCGCGATTTTTAGTTCGCGGGTAAATATCTCAAAAAAATGTTCTTTAAAAAAAAAAAATATATATATATATATATATATATATATATATATATATATATATATATATATATATATATATATATATATATATATATATACATCTGCTCAAACTAATAGATACACCTAGTAGGATGATATTAAAGTAACGATAACTTTGGAAAATTCTTCAGAAATACTTTGAATTTGTTTCTTTTAGTAAACAATTTGATCTGGCAATGATACTTAAATGAAAAATATGGCTAGTATGTGCATAAAAATTAATTTACATATACGTTTTCTATTTAAATACCAAAAATTGCCGCTCATAATAATAGATACAGTTAATTTATTTCTAGTTTTTTTTATACTAAATCGAATTCTATTGGCAAAAAGAAAGGGACCCCTTCATTTTTTTAAAAGCTATTTTCGATGTAATTTTTAATGAAGTAGATCCGCAACAGTGTTGCCAAAACGGCGATTTTCCCGCTAGATCTAGCATTATTTTATCGTCGTCAGCGGGTACTTTTCAAAAAAAAAAAACCGCTAAGTGGTTTTTCTGACTGTAAAATTTGTTCAGATGGCGGTTTCCAGCGATTTTTACCTACTTGTTTTTCTTTATTATTAAGTGTTGCAAATCATTACTTTGTTTTATAGTTTTTATCGATAACTCATGATTTACACATATCTAACAAAAACTAACGGCATTTTTTGTTTGCTTTTTGTGCTTAAGAAGATACAAGTTATATGTGAAAAGAAAAATAATTTATAAATACGTATAAAAGAAAAAATAGAAAGCAAAAACTATTTTTATATTTATCACTGGTAAGTAAATTACAAATACTATAAAATAAAAAGACAATTAATATTTTTTCTACATAGTTTTATAGAAATAATGGGAAAACCAACTTACAATCAAAAATTTCGAAATGAATGGAAGACAAATCATCAACTAAAGGATTGGATTAGTGAATGTGAAAACACTTCCAAGGCATTTTGTCGTTATTGCATTTGTATTTTGCATTGTAAGTTTTCAGATTTAGTGGCTCATTCCTCCACACATAAACATAAAAATGCAAAAAATGGATTTTGTCAACAAAACAAAATTCCATTTAAATCAACGTCAACAAAAGTTCAAAAGTACGAAGCAGCATTAGCCCTGTATTTTTGTCAACACGGACCAATAACACTTGTTGACCATTTGACTACGCTTTTAAAAAACAGTTTGATGATTCTACGTCCTGCCAACAAATCCACTTACATAGAACTAAGTGTTCCAAAATCGTTAAAAACGTTTTGTCGATTCATTTTATAGAAGACATTCAAAATGATATTGGAGATTCGCATTTCAGTCTCCTTTTAGATGAATCAACTGATATTGAAGTTATTAAACTTCTTGGTAAGTACATACTGACAATTGCAAGGAACCTCCGGTTATCCGCGTTAGCAAGTGGGGTAAAACTCAGTCGCGTCCAAGGTTCTTACATAAATAAAACACTGTTTAAGACTTTATATTTTCACTTGGCTAATTATTTCTTTTTATTTTCTTATATTTCTTTAATCACAACTTGTTTTATTGAGACACTTTTAATTGAAAGCTTCTTTATTGAGAACGGTGCTGTCTCGTGAAGCTTCAGTGTTGCCTTGGCGGTCCTACACCTCCTATTTAATATCTCCTATGATTGTTTTGATCTTGGATGTAATCCGATATTTTTCTTAGTCCTGTATTTCTGAGTGAAAACTTCCAAGAAAATATTCTACCACTTGGCCCTGAGCAGTGTGTATCTCCTGTCACTTCAACCCGATTGTAAACCTTGTTGAAGTCTTTAATCTTACTGATTGAAAATCAGTATACCCTACGTTGGATTGATGTAATCAATTCAACCACTTATTATTATTATTTTTTTTCTCCTAACACTGCTCTGTTAGTCTTTTATTTTTTTATTCACCGGCTACTCACCACGTCTGCTTTGTTCACTGTCCAGCACCAAAAGATAAGAGAGTGAGCTTGTAATTTGCTCTGGCTTATATACATTTCTTAAAAGTAATATTATTGTAGTTTTCTTGCAGTTGGTTCGAACCGATAGCGGTTGTTGCATCGAACCTTGTTTTTCTGTTGTTTTGATGTTCGCTGCTGTAACAGTTTCGTGATCTGTGTGTGTGTGTTACTGTTTATATGGCCTCTTTGCTTTGTCTCCTTCTGTCTTGCTGTGTTTACATCTCTCCTCTGCTTTACTGCTACTCTTACACTCCTGTGTATTTCTCGCTGCTACCTCCGTGATTCGTCAGTTCTGCTACTCGCCTGCTCAGCTGTGACGATGTAGGCATTGACGTCTTCACTTCGGCCTTTCTCCCTGCTGCTCTCTACTGCTACTTCTTCCTGTTGTGCTTTTACTTAAACCCTTAAATGGCTAGCGTGCCATTTAAGATCAAACCCACCACCTGCCCCTGACCTGAATAACTTTTCCTCCTGAGTACCCCATCGACCTCCGGTACACTTTGTTCCATCCTTTACCCCATCGACCTCCGGAACATCTGAAAAGAAAAGAGGTACATGGGCGAATGTAATTCGCCCCCAATATAGATGGATGTAATCCATCTCCCTACCAATAAAACTCTAACTCTTGTCAAAAAAAATTCATTTATTGGTATAAAATTACAAAATATTTATTTTATCGTTGTGGACCTAATTCGCAAGAATTAGATCCTCACACAATTTACATTAATTTCATTATTTTTATTATTATTTTTTTTTTTTTTTTTTGGTATTTTTAGGAATTGTTATTATATATTATAGCCTAAAACAACAAAAAATAGTGTCTACTTTTTTATCACTTGTTGAGCTACCTAGTTCTGATTCAGGATCAATCGTGAAAAGCTTAAAAACGAATTAAAAAAGTTTCATCTGAGCATCAACAAATTAATAGGAATTGGCACAGATAACGCAAACGTTATGGTTGGTCGCAATAAAAGTGTGTATACAGAACTCAAAAAAGAAAATCCAAATTAGATACTAATAAGATGCGTTTGTCATTCGGTTCAACTCACAGTAAACCATGCCTGCGCAACTCTTCCAAGAAACTTCCAAAAAACTGAAACTCTATATAACATGTACAAAGATCCAGTTAATTTTCTTTATCTTTCATATTTGAATCCAATTCTTACTGATATGAACGTTGTCAATATGAGTTTTCAGAGTAATACTTCAGATAATACGAAACGTATGAATGATCTAAATATGGCAATAAACTCAGTAAAAAATAAAATATGCAACACGGAAGAACATTTCGAAATTGAACAATTTGAAAATCTTATTAACCCTAACAGTAACTTGGGTTACCAGTTTGAAACTGAAATGAGAAACTATAAAAACAAAGGCAGTATTACACCAGAAAAGGAATTAGAAATAAGACAAAGATGCATTGACTTTAGTGTATCATTATTAAAACAATTGATTCAAAGGTTGATAGTATACTCCTTTTTTACTTCTACAAATTATTAATTTATTTAAAATTTCAGGTTACCAGAAAACCGGGATATTTTGTCTAAAATCGATTGTTTTTCTATCAATAATGTTTTCCAACTGAAAAAGGAAAATATTATACCATTTTTAGAGCAACTTGATTGCAGTCCAGAAAATATAAAACAGCTTAGTAACATTAACACTATTAGATGAAATAATATTTCAGATACATTATTCTGGTTTGAGATTTTACAGTATGAAGATTCTGCAGGAAACAAAATTTTTAATGAATTAGCTAAATTTGCGCTGCAAATACTATATGCCTTGGTCTAATGCAGATGTTGAACGAGTCTTTAGGCAGCTGAATATAGTAAAATCTAAACCAAGAAATAGATTACAAATTGAGATGGTTAATGCAATTTTGACAGTAAAGTAAATAATAATTATTATTTCATTTTTGTCTAATTTTATGTTATTTTAATTAGGTATAGTCTACGACGACATAACAAGTGTTGCTTCGATTACGAAGTCCCAAAAAAGTTTTAAAATTTTATTGGAAGTTCTGAAATGTATTCAAGTTCTCAAAATGAAGATTTAGAATGGATAGATATTCATTAATTTAATGGTATAACATGTTTTAAACTTTAAAAAATAACAATTTATTAAATAAAAAATATTAGCGGTAAAAGCCAGCGGTTTTATTTAGCATTTTAGCGGTTTCTAAAGTTTTTTGAAGTTCAATCTGGTGGGACATGGGCTCAAAGTATTGGCAACACTGATCCTCAAACAGTTTGGCTTCGTTATTTGCTGTCCACACGAGCCTTTTTCATGCTCGCACATTGAACAAAATGTTGTGCGCACATTTTTTTTTTTTTTTTACATATATATTAGTTTTTATTGAATCTTTCTTTTTCAGAAATTTACAATAAGTATTAAAATCTTAACCTAAACTTAAATTATTGTTGATATTGCCACTGCAAAATCCAACGTAGAGTTTTCATTAGTAGTATTATCTTCCAAGATCCAGTGTTTCCATTCTTCTTAGGCGTCTGTGACCCTCAAAAGTTAGCAGATCCCTAGCGAGAGGGTTTGGGTGTTCAGATAATTTTTTCATATATTTGATGCTACTGTTCTTTATCTCCTCACGAATTGTAGGAATATTGAGATCCTTGTGGATGTTGCTATTTCTGACGTACCATGGTGCACCTGTTATTATTCTTAGGAGTTTGGACTGTCTTCTCTGTAATTTTTCAATGTTTGATGAAGAGGCTGTTCCCCAGAGCTGTATGCCATATAACCATATAGGTTTTATTACTGCTTTATATAACAGTACTTTATAGTCCAAGTCTAGGGCTGACTTTGGACCAATTAACCAATGAATTTGGGCAGATTTTAGTTTTATTTGAGTAACTTTGGATTCTATATGACAAGTCCATGTTAAACGCCGGTCTAGGTGAATACCAAGATACCTTACTTTGTCCTGTTCAGGTATTTGGACATTGTTTATTCGAATGGGGGGACAACTTTCCCTGCGTAAGGTAAATGTTATATGGACACATTTCGAAGCATTCACATTGATCTTCCATTTATATAGCCATTTTTCCAGCTCAGTGATATGGGATTGGAGTTTTTCGGATGCAATCACCGGATTTGTATGCATGCTTACAAAAGCAGTATCATCTGCAAAAGTTGATGTATGAGTCATAGGGCTCGTGGGCATATCTGCCGTATATAGTATATAAAGAAGAGGCCCTAAAATACTTCCTTGAGGTACTCCTGCGGAAATTTTTCTGCGTGAAGAAATCACATCTTTCGATCTTATTTGAAAAGATCTATTTATTATATAGTTTTTTAGTAACTTATGAACGTTCTGTGGAAGTAACGTGGTCATTTTATGTATTAGTCCGTCGTGCCAGACTTTATCGAAAGCTTGAGATATGTCAATAAATAACGCAGAGCAATACTGCTTGCTCTCGAAACCTCTTCTGATGAGAGTTGTAATTCGATGCACTTGTTCAATAGTACCATGTTTTCTCCTAAAACCAAACTGATGGTTAGGTATACTGTTATTATTATTAAGATGTAATAATAGGCTCTCAAGGAGCAATTTCTCAAACAATTTCGAAAAAATTGATAATAAGCTTATTGGACGGTAAGATGTTACTTGAGTGACGTCTTTTCCAGGTTTGGGTATCATTACTATCTCTGACAACTTCCAAGTACTTGGAAAGTAGCCAGTACGTAAAATGGCATTGAAAATGAATAAAATAAATTTTAGAGCCGAGTTTGGCAAGAAACAAATCATTGTGCTGGTAATTTTGTCCGTTCCAGGAGATTTTCCTGCCTTCAGACCTTTTACTGCTAATTTCACGGCAGAGAGCCGGAATTTTAATGGAGAGTGAATATGGTCGCTAACTACAACAGGTCTTAGAGTTGAACCTGTATTATTTGGAGTGAAAACGTGTTCTAAATGACTAGCGAATGCTTCAACTTTTTCATTAGAACTTTTTGCCCATTGGCCATTTTGGAGGCGTATAGGGCATTGCATATTTTTCACCGCCTTCCATAGACTATAATCAGTTTCCTTAGTAGAGTCTAAGTTTTGCAGATATGTTTTCAATTTGGATTCTTTTTGATTCTTCAGAGCGAAGCGTAATCTTTTGATACATTGATTAAGTCTAGTTTTGACGGCTGGTGATCGAGAATCTTGCCATTGACGTCTTAGTTGCCTTTTTTCCCTAATAAGAGATTCAACATTTGAGCAACATTTAATATATTTTGGCCTTTGTGAGAAACGCGAAGGTGTGGATAATATAGCTGCATTAGTCAGTATATCCGTGAAGATATTAACTGCATATTGTATTTCGTTTTCGCTTTTCAGTGGAATATTTTGTGGTAAGTGGGAGCTTATGTACATTTTGTATTTTAACCAGTTTGTTTTCTTGTTTGGGAAACAAGAGCTTTGAGTTTCAAAGTGACTTGGACTATTAATCAGTGTCAGGATCGTTGGTGTGTGGTCTGACGAAAGATCAAGTGAAGGAATCACTGATATACATTCACGTTTTACATTTCTAATTACAGCAAAGTCGATAAGATCGGGAACCTTATTGAGGTCTGTAGGCCAGTAAGTAGGTTGGCCACAAGATATGGAATCTAGTTTGCTGGATGATATTGCTTCAAATAACTGCCTACCTCTGGGAGTTGTTAGACGAGAGCCCCAAAAGGTATGTTTTGCGTTATAGTCTCCTGCTGCTATAAATCTTGGGCCTAAAGTTGCAAAATAATCAAGAAATTGATTACAATTAATAGAATATCTTGGAGGACAATATATAGAGGATATTGTTATATTGTTATCGGGAATATTTATTGAAGTGGCCTGAATATGATCCGTTCTGTATTCTGGCATTGGAAAATGCTTTATATCTTTACGAACTAATATTGCTGTCCCTCCGCATGCCCTACCGTTAGGCTGCTTTGTGTCATAGGTATAGTAGCCATTTATTCTGAAACAGTTCTTTTGAGTAAAGTGAGTTTCAGATACCAGTAGCAGATCAATATCTTGCAACGTTAAAAATTGTTGGACTTCGTGTTTATGTTGGCTAAGGCCGTTAGCATTCCAGTAACATATTCTTAAGGAATTCATTTTTTTACTTAGCAAAATCTGCATGAGCATGCTTTGATTTTGCATTAATTGCTGTAACATATTTTGCATATTTGACATAAAACTGTTCATGGTTTCAATTAGTTTCTCAATAGAGCTTTGAGAATTTATGTTGGGAATTACTGAACCCTCTTTTAAAGCGTGAGCATATGAAAATAATGGAGCATTATTTTCATTATTTTTATGAGTTTGGTTGGGAATTACTGAACCCTTATTGAAAGTATTTGGAAATTGAGCATTTCCTTCTACGTTTAATTTCATTTGTGTAGTAGAACCTTCTTTTACCGTATGAGCATACGACAATTGCCGATTCGTGTTCAGGTTACTTCTATGTTGTGCACTAGAAGTAGGTCCATTAGGGAGGCTTGGAAAATTAGAATCCTGATATTGAGCATATACAGGTCTTCTTGCCTTTGAAGTCCCTTTAATTTGAATATACACAGGGCAACCACGGTAGTTTGCAGTGTGATTCTGACCACAATTGCTACACTTTCTTACACTGATGTCTGTTTTTGAATGGGGACATTCCAGACTTTTATGGATATCTCCACATCTATGTGCGCACATGCATTTGGATAGTGTGGACCCAAGTTGTTCATGTTTTGTTCTTGTTCGCACACCGTTGTTCGCACAATTGTTCGAGCAACCATGTCTGCCATCAAACGTCACTTTGTATGCGGAAGAAGAGGCGCTGCATATAAAAGTATCGAAGCGACACTGACGGCAAACAAAAAATTATGATTTATTCCACAAATGTTCTGCCCACTGAAAACAAAAGGAAAAAATTGTGTGTGTTTCTCTGCCGACGTTTTGTTCTTGTGCGAATAAGAAAAAGGCTAGTATAGACGGTACGTTACGTACCGTCTATACTAGCAACAAAACATGAACATCTTGGGTCCACACTATCCAAATGCATGTACGCACAATATTTTGTTCAAAGTGCGAGCATGAAAACGGCTCGTGTGGACCGCAAATTATCTGCAAAAAATTGCCAGAAAAGTTCTATCAATGCGTATAAAAAATTTTAAGATACTGTTAAAACTTCTAAAAATAAATTTACTTTAGTCCGAATTTACTCGCAGGAAAAAAATGGAGAGACATAATATTTTTTGGCGTAATGAAAAATAATTTGTTAATTATAATAATTTGTTAATAACTTCCGAAGAAGTATTCGCCACCCTGTAGCGAAAAAAAATCAACGTTAAATTCACAAATATGACTATCGCGTAAAAAAAATTAACTATAAAAACTAATTATTTTAATCATGCGATAGTGTAGTTTCTATTATGAGATGTTGTCTCCTTGCAGGTTCAATTGCTAATAATTTTACAAATTCCTATTATGGACCACAAAATAATTTACAAAAAAATAAATAACAAGTGGTCCGTTATTAAGAACAACAAAAATAATATTGACAAAATATTAAAGGTACATGCATTAGCTTACTTATATTTAAAATAAATAAGAAATTCATGTGCGGACAACGACAGAAAGAATAACAGGTAAAAATTTACTATATTGATATGCAAGCTTCAATAGCAATTCAATAATTACAACAACCACACTAAGGGTATAGGGATTAACAAGTAAACAAGTGGATTAACAAAACAGTGACGACACTTCCCAGCAAAAATTGCTGCATACCCAGAAGCAGGTTTGTAAGGGAGAGATAAAAGAACTCACCCTTACCAACCTGCTTCAAGAAGGCAAGATTTTTGTTCGTGATGTCCCACTTGGTAGGTCTCTTTGCTGCGCTACGTATTAGGTTCATACATGCCTTTATTATGCGCATTTTAAGGCATCATACATGTGATGATATTATGCCTCTTTTATGTGCATCTTTTAGAGATCCCAGAGGCTGTGAAATCATGCCTTGAATTTAAATAATGCATTTATGAAAATTATTATTTTTTTTTTAATTTATTTGATTTATTTTATAAAAAAAAAAAAACATTAAAAAAAATCAGATATTTTTTAAATCAGTTCATCAACTTATTTGAGTCAAATGGCCTTTTTATTGGCGTAATTGTTTAATCTGCAAAAAAAAAAATAATAATAATAATTAATAAAAATATTATACTATTTAATATAAAAAAAAGAAAAAATAACACAAAAAAACATGGAATATGTTATACGTACCGTATATTATATATAGAAATTTTGGGTAACCCATAAATAACCCATTGTTTTTTTTTATTTATTTTTTTCTCTAATAGTATAAAAACAAAAACACAAAATTTCTTCAAAACAAGTCAAACTGAAAATTAAAAAAGTAATAAAACACAAAATACGTTCTTGTATATTATATAATGAAAGCTAAAAACAATATACATATTTAAAGCTTTAATAATTTAATAAATAATTTTATTTTGTTATTATAAATAGTTATTTAAACAAATATAATAATTTTACTTACAATTTTAATAGGTTTTAATATTAATATTTTTTTCGACTTTCACGAACAAACTTACTTCTTAATACTTTGAACACTCGATCACAACTAATCAACGCAGTTGAAAATATTGCATCACCCAACTTAGCAGAACTTTTTGTTTTAAATCGTAAATAAAAATGGGGAGAAGGAAGTCATTCGCCTACAATCCTGCATCCACGTAAGCGAGAGAGGATGCAGGTTGTAATTCGGTATAAGAAATATGAGCCCAATGTATATTTCTCGCTTCCTTTTATAGCTTACTCAAATGCGCATCAATGATGTGCTATCGGCAGGCATGAATAATTTTGTACTACTTACCAGTACCTAAAAAATTTTTGCTGGGTTATTACCAGTGATGGGACGGTGACTAAAAGTGTTCTCCTCCAACAATGACTGTTTCAGAGTGAGGTGAAAATATAATGATTGGGGAATGTTTTTAATTAAATTCAAATGGTCCTAATTATCATATTGATAAATATAAAGTACTGGGATATATTGGGATATCGCACAAAACGAAGACAAAATCTTTTCGAACCTATTCCATCAAAAATTTCAGCTAAAATAGCCTTTAGATGATTGAAGGGGTAGTTTTTTGCTTATAAAACAATCCTTCTATCTAATTTTGGAGTTATTTATTATATGAGGTTTATTACAAGTTTTAATCGTACAAAAGCATTTTATACATAACTTAGATATTTTCCTAAACCCCTATTGCAAATTCAAGTAACGATTTTCCATTTCTCCCTTGTTTTTAACCATTTTTCTCTCCTATTTGGTGCACTGAATGTTTCTTCCCATTTTCTGTATCAGAATACTATTTCTTAATAATATTTTCAACCTAAATGCAACTTTTCTTGTCCTATTACATAAAAACATTCAAACATTCAAAATTAACTGTATCTATTATCATGAGCAAAATTTTTTGGTATTTAAATCGAAAACGTATGTGTAAATAAATTTGTATACACATACTTGCCATATTTTTCATTAAAGTATCATTGCCAGATCAAAGTATTTCTGAAGAATTTTCCAAAGTTATTGTCACTTTAATATCATCCCACTAGGTGTATCTATTATTTTGAGCAGATGTGTATGTAAGTAATGAAAATGTTTTCTATAACTATGGTAAGTGACATTCTGTGACTTGCAATATTTTAGAAATAATGACAACAAACGTCATAAAAAATATGAAATATTTATTTCAATTTGTATTGTTTTGTTTATAATAAAACCGAAAAAAAAAGAATATCAACATTGACGCTGGCAACGCAAATGAAACACGAATATTTTTCAAAATATTTACGTTACAACGTTCATTGAAGCGAGTAGTTAAAGGTAATGAAATTATCTTTAAAACGATACCTGAAACATGTTTTCATACGCGGTCGCGTATCTCCAAAAATCGTATTTTTAAATTCGTAAAAAATATATATGTAGAGGATGGAGCCATTCTAAATGCTTTCTGTTAATATCGTGATGGGACTCTCATTGGAAGATATTCGTATTTTTAAAAATACAATTTTCTCATTTTTGAGATATTATAAATCGCGCACTATCACGGTAAACAAACTTAAACTCGGCATTCATGTTATACGTCATATTAAAGGTAATTTTGATACCTTTAATATGACATCTCAATAAATCTTATATACTAATACATATTTTAGCTATTTTACACTTTCAAATCGCGATATTTCGCGAACCACTTGATGAAATTATCTTGAAATTTTAAATTAGTGTTAGTTTTGTCAAGAATAATGATTGTACCAAATAACATTAAATTCGGAGAGGTAAAGTCCAAAATTTGTAATTTTTCGTGTTGGTTTTAAATTGAATGACTCAATATTTTTGTATTTTAAAATAAATTATTCGTTTTGACATTTCTTCAATTTTCGAACATAGAGTTGCAATTCAAATGTATAAATCAGAGTTGATTATGGTAAAAAACCAATTTCTTTTAACTAAATTATTTGTATGAAAAAACCAAGATTGGAAACCGAAACGAGTAACGGTATCGGTATTAAATTTATTTTTATTTCGGTAATTATATATTTGTATATTTTCTTGAATAAATACTGCCTTAAATTTTTTTGAAATATGAATATTTTTCGTTAGAGAACTTCATAAAATTTTTACAAATGCTTATTTTATGGCAAACAAGCGCCATTCGGCTCGGCCGAATCTATATACCCACCATTAACTTTTTCAAATTTTACGTAATGTGGGAGGTGGGCGGTAAAGTGGGCGGACCACGTCAATTTTTTGTTTCCGAGTTTACATTGGTCCTTGAACACAATTTCGTTTGAAGTTTCACCTTATATGGGAGGTGAGCGGTAAAGTGGGTGGACCACGCCCATTTTAATGTCAACCCTTAAACTATTTATACAAAATTCTGACGTCGTACATGCTTTTTTTAAGATATATCAGCAGAAAAGTATAAAACGGACACCCTGTGTTTCTAGTTTTTAACCCATAACTTTTTTTTATTAACCAATTTTGCCCATTTTCAATACCAAACAAACCTTATATAAGATAAATATTTGTGCCAAATTTCGTACCCCTACGTTGTCCCTTTCGAGCCCTATCCTGCTTTCAACAAACATACAGACGGATGGACATAGCTAGATCGACTCAGAATCTAACCAGGACCCAGAAAATATATACTTTGTGGGGTCTTACATGATTCCTTCGACATGTTATACACGGAATGACAAAATCAATATACGCCCCATTTTTTAATGGTGGGTATTAGGGAGAACCGGTTTTATTCGACCGGTTTTAACCGGTTTTATGAAAAATTTTCGGTGAGTTTTTTTTTTAAATGGTAGCTTTTCGAATATCGAATAAACCAGCTTTTTTGGTTCGAATACCCGGTTTTTATTATATTCAGAAATGTTGCCTAAAAAGCAATTTATTGAAAGAAATCTTTAAGTTTATAATTGCAACATACGAGGGGTGCTATTTATGTTTTGCGAAACGGCAAAACTACGTAACCTACGTAAATCTGACAACGAAGTCATAAAATATGAAAGTCTTACGTGCTCAGACATTTTTTTTTTATACTAAAGTTACTTAAAAAATCGTCTTCGGCAAAAAATTAATTTTATAATAAAATATTTTCATGAGATTTACTAGAATTTTCCATGTTGATTAATTGAAGAACAATATATTTTTAAATTCTAATCAGTCTTTAGAAATGAAATTCGTTTATGAAGATGTTACAGATGACGAAATCTAGATGGGTTCACTCTTTACTAGACCAATTATAACTGAAATTCCATCAATATTATCTGCGGAAACAATTGTAGGTTTACTCACTATACAAGCCAAGTTTGTTATCCAATAACTTCATTGTAATACCTAATATTAAATGTATATTGCGTTTCCAACTTATTTCTACACTTGGAAAATCGGTTACTGTAACAAAAATACACGTACCAATGTGAAAAAATTGCATTAAGACTCGGTTCAAAAAGGTATTGATCAACTGAATTTCATTTTGATTTCGCAATATGAACAGAAAATCTAAAGTAATTATGTCTTTATCTAAAACATTTCATATGTTAAAAGTGGAAAATGTTACAGGCAAATAAGATAAGAAACCCCATGATTTAAATAATGGGTCTACATGCGAAAACAAATTGTTAAATTAATTATAACAATTATTAAACAGAGATATATTTTAATAAAATCCAAAATTTATTATATTATTTCTGGATATATAAAAGATAACAGTGGTCTTTAAATGCGACCTTGCACCAAATTATTTATCTGTGCCAAATTTCATTACGGCCTACAAAATTGTGCCATTTAAATGGGTGTCCGAATGTTTGTCTTATTACTAATTAATTTTTGCTGTTCAGTAAATTTAAAATATTTGTTTTGTTTACACATTTTTATCAAAGTCGCCCACAAGATGTCGTTTCCTGCTTTAAAATTTTCAGAAGAAAAACCGGTTTTTTCAAAATTCACTAATTTGTAACCGGTTTTTTTTTTAAATGCCAAATATTTGAAAATCGGTTTTCGCAAAAACCCGAATAATCGATCTCCATATTTTATTTCATATTTCATCAGAGGTTAACGCTACATAAATATGGAAAATGCGTATTTTCCCGGACTTTTTGGTTTCCCGGGATGGCGGGAAAAATTTCAACTTCCCGGAATCCCGGATTAAATACTTTAATTGACCGAAATAAGATATGAAACTTTCCATTATTAGATTTAAACAGGATTGTTAATGTACAGAGGAGAAGAAAAATAGAACAATTGTTATTCTACTGATTTTTCAAATGAAATTAATTCTGACTTATATATTGTGAAACAGTTTTTTGGATATCCGCACAGTTGTTATTCATTCATATATCAGACATGTATCAAAAAATATCGTATTTGAGCCAGAAAATTAAATAACAAAATGCTTACAAGATCCTTTTAATCAGTTTCAGTTTTTTTACTTGCCTCTTCTTAGTGCTGATATGATTTTTATTTGAATTCATACCTAAGATTCATCCTATATAAGCAATTCAAAGAATAATGAAATTATATACATAGTTCCCAGCTAGATTTAACATATATTATATTCGTTAAACATTTTTGGAAATATATAATATTTTCGGGAAATTTCGCAAATTTCCCGAGAAATCTCGGGACTCTTAAGGTAGCCTAAGCTGTAACTTTCTGAAGGAAATTTTTCGGTCTTTTGGAAAATACAAAATAAAGGAGAGAATCTTCATAGAAGCAAATATCAAACTGTTAACTAAGACCCTATCATTAATTTCAACAGTATGTTCATGGGCGTTATATGATAAATAATTGAGAGCATATCTTAATCTGAAATGCCCATATCTGAGATAATACATTTTTTGTGTTTGCACCACGATTTTTTACCATAAAACCTCTTTATTTATTGCAAACGACATAACAAAGAAACAAACGATAAGAGTCCTCTTTAAAACAAAAATCTTTAAATATTATTATTAAAAACAATTTTATCTTAATTATTTCCAGAAGTAAATTATAAGAAATATTATTCTTACAATACCATGTTATGTTGGAAAAATTGTATTTTTAAAATACCGAAACTAAAATACTGGTATGTACCGGTACAGAAGGAATACCGGTATTTTTAACAAAATAATTATTTCGGTATCGGTGTTGGTTACGGTTACCAACTTTAAACCTTAAAAAAAAAAAACATTTAAAAACCAACTAGTTAAGTGAAAAAACGAAAATTTAAGTTTCATAAATTTATTATCTTTTAACAAAGCTTTAATAGTATTTTTATTAAAAAATTGTATACATAATTTTAAGAGAAGACCTTCCAAAGCTAAAAACAAAATTTATAAAAAAGAACATTCCTCCAATGACAAGCATGGGATACATTTTTTTCTTAGTTTTCACTAGGAAATTAACTAGCGTGACGTTAAAAAAAGCTTTTATTTTTTACATTTTTATTTACTTTTTTTTAATAAAATTAATTCAATCTCACCACTTTGTAATTTACGAATTACCTACAAAGTTAATGAATATAAGGTTTTAGACTAATACTCCAATTCTGTAGAAGATTTTAGACGATTTTATAAAAAAATATTTTTGAGTAATACTTTTTGAATTCTCCAAGTCATATGGCTAAAATGATGGTTGTTGTCTTTGTTTGTGACAAATAATTACGTAAAATATTTGATTCAGGAAACGTGCTTCAGAAGTTTTAACTTTCAAAATAGACGACAAATATTTTAGTACCGCCTTGAAAAATATAAATCGGAAAATGTTTTCTTTTGAGTGTTTTTAAACAAAGAAATAACGATCTTCTCATCAAAAAGAAGCATTTGCGCCATGATACAAATCCGCTTAATTTAACAGACGCTGAGTAAGTATACTAGATAACTAATCCTAAGCCAAAACTACCTAATATGCAAAATATAAATTTAGGTTTCAAAGAAATTTCCGGGACGTGTTAAACTTAATAAAACCACATATCGTCCCTGCGCTGACTGAATTACCTATGTAAAATTATACATATGACCACCAAAGCATTTGTCGATATCTCTACTAGTTTAGGATTTCCAAATTAACTATGTAAAACCATATATAAAATGCTCCAACAAAATTACCTATGTACATAATTTTTCATACAAGTTAATATTATTAATATTCTTAGAGAAAATGGTAATATTAAAATTTAAACATAAAATATTTAATATTTTATACTTATGATATGCCGCCTGAAAGTGTACATCCCAAGACTAGTTATACCAAAATTAATTGATACAGACTTACGTCAACTAAAGCTTTGATGATGTCTGTCCGTCTGTCTGTCTTTCAGTTTCAGATTATTATAAAGTTTATTATTTTTTTTAATAATCAGAATAGGAAAAAGCTCGGGAGGCCGTACTGTCAATGTCATCTGAGCGATACCTATTATATGTTGGAATTCTTTTAATCAAAAATTAAAAGTTGTGTATAGTGTTGATCTAAAATAATATTTTTGGAGATACTTTAAAATTGGTCCAGCTCACGAAAGTGAAATAATTGATTCCTAATATTTTGGGAATTAGTTTAAGACATATAAATCTTTAATTTTAGGAGGGTTCACTTGCAACATTTTTTTGTCTTCGCACAAATCGATGCACTTTATTGAGTTCAGGAATTTTTAGTAAATCGTTAATTTTATCTTATTTAAAATCTTTTTTCTGAAAATCATAAAATACGGGTTCATTAATTTTTCTTTAGCTATCGTTTGATACATGTAACATTAATATTGATGAATTTTTTTGAAGATTTTTCTGGGATATATCAACAAATTACCGTTTAATAGCATGTTCCAATTATCTTAGGAAGTTGAAATTTGACCAAGATATTACTAATAATATCGCCTTCCATAGTTCAAACTTATATTTAAATGAACTTAAGAACCTGCAAAAAGAAAAGCACAATCATATCTTAACAAAAAATTGCTCCACAAAATTACTTATGTAAAGTTTTCGTTGATTTTTCCCAAAACGCGCCAAAAATTTCATCCTTTTTCATAAAACATATAATTTGTGTTACTAAGCCTATTCATAAACGAAGAAAATTTGTAAAAATTTAGTGAAGTAACGAAGAAACTGCAAAACTAAACAGTTTTTCAGCTTTCCTGAAAAGTTATTAAAAATTACATAGGTAATTTAGTCAGCGCAGGGACGATATGTCGAATATACACATAAAATTACAATTTTCCTGAAATTTTTAGCCACTGGAAGCTATCGGAGACCAGTTGGCATTGATTTTTTTTATGTGTTTTACAAACAACATTTTGCAGAATTTTGGATGAATGTTTAAATGTTTTTGAAACGCACTATTCCCCCAAAATTTTAAAATTACAAAAGAACCAACCAAGAAGAACAAAACAAAGTGTAGGATCAACCGAAAATTCCACTTTCTAGGAGTGTAGGCTTCTTTAATGGCACTCATGTATGTATTAAATGCCCAAATGTAAATCTCGAGATTTATTATAACATGAAGGGGTATCACAGCATAAATGCCGTGATCGAAAGTATAATATTTTATAATACTATTTATGATTTTAACTGATTTAACTTTTCTCAATTTTAAATTTGTCCGTTTTGTGGATGCTCGGCATCCTGTTAGCAATCATGACTCCTTCGTTTGGAGGGGAAGTTTAGAAGATCAACACTTTAGTACTTTTTATTACGGAGGAAAAGGAAATTTTTGGTAGTTAGGTACATATATATATGTGATTCGCTATTCTACTTGTACTCTACACCACTATAAATTGTTTCGATAAAAAATCTTTGTATCCCACCTTTAAGTGTACCACCCCACTCAGAATCACTTTCTGAATCGATTTAACGATGTCTATCCGTCCGTCTGGTAGACTGACTTTCTGTCGTTCCATATAAACCGCTATTTTAAAGATATATGTATTGATGACATTTGACACGCATAATTACTTTAGTACAATGACGAAGCCTAATGATCAGTCCATTATTTCAACTAGACCCCATACAAATGCCCCGATCATAAATATCGTAGTAAAGCAATATTTTAATAAAATACATCAAAAATCTTTTTGCCAAATTTTATAAAGATTACTTTTTTACTTGACTTTCTTACTTGTTTTATCTTTGTATATTTATTTTAAGGTGACTTTGGTTATCCACTACTACCATATTTAATGACGCCGTTAAGAAACAGTCTCTCTAAACAAGAAGAAGAGTATAATAAATGCCACATAAACGTTTCTTTAGGTGTTCTAAAAAGCAAATTTAGTTCATGTATACTTGAAGAAAGAGTTCTTCATTATGAACCTGAAAATGTATTTAAAATGATTAACATCTGATGTGCTCTATATAATGCATGCATTAATCATATTCGATGTTTATTGAGGACATCGCTCTTACAGATGTCCCAGAGAATATCTTAGCGGGAAATGACATTCATATTTTAGATATTTATTTATAATTTGTCAGCAAATAAATTAATTCCTATGTAAGCTAGCTGTTGTATTGTTATTATAAGCTTTTTTTATATTATAAGCCTTTCACAAAAGGATTGTTGTAGGCTTATGCAAAATATTTTTTGATGCTGTCGATGCTTTGTAAAGATGTCAAAATGCTTTAACACGCCATATAAATCAACCAGTAGGCACAATGTTCATGTTATGCACTGGAAATCCCAAGGCATAACAACTGATTCAGCAGCCGCCCAGCTGGAATAAGTTTTACACAAAAAAAAAATCGATATTCTCCTTTTAAATGAGACTTTTTTGTAATCATACCACAAATTTCAACTTGGTGGCTATAAAATTTATAGAGAGGATCGATCTAAGCATGGCGGAGTTCTAATTGCAATTAAAGGTAATCTTAAACATATGTTCTTACCTAAAATAAAAACAAGTATTGCTGAAAATATTTCAGAACAAGTTAATCCAGTTCATAATACCAATTTTGGATAAATTAACATCATTTTCAAGTGAATATTTTATTTTCGGTGATCTGAATGTCCAAATACATATTGGAATTGTATATCAGATAATTCGGCTGGTAAGGAGCTCTACAGCCGCTGCCTTCAATCCAGCTACTACATTTATTATTCAAATGAATATACTCGTTATGGACAAAATATCAACCCTTCAACCGCCTACAGTAGACATTCTTTTATCTAACTCATGTCTCAATTTTACGAACCTTGTAAAATTGTATTATTTCTGGACATGTTCAAAATATGATATACTCAGTTCCCTTATATTATCGCGCAGACTGGTCAGTAATTAGAAACTGGGCGGAAAATTAAATTAGGTGTCAGAATATTAATCAACCTGTTACTATTTCAGGTAATCTAGATTTTTATTTTAATAAATTAATATCCATACTTAAAGAAGCATTCAATAAAATACCTGTCGGACCAAAGAAATCTTTTAACGAGAAATCTCTGATATAAGTAAAATGTTAATTAGTCAGAGAAATTATTACAAACGTAAATTTCAAAGATGTAGGAAGTTTAATTATAAAAATTAATTCAAAATTATTTTGATGCTATTAAATAAACTAATTGATTCCCACCTTAGTAAAGATCGAAATAAATCCCGGTCAAACTTTATTGCAAATTTGCCTTCGGGCCTTGGAAAGTAACGAAAGCCCTTAAAGGCAACAACATATCATTTACTGATCTTCATGTAAACGGTGAAGTTTTAATAACTGGCGCTGAAAAGGGAAATTCAATAGCAGACGTTTTTGGAAATTCACATACCATTACTATAAATAATTCGTCACCTATGGACACAGCTGTGGACAGATCCAACGTGGAACTAACCAATTTAGATGGCCTTAATAGCATGATTCTTATAAATATGTTTTTATCCCTTAACAAGAAATTACGCGTTTTAGAAAAAATGCAAAAACTCAGTGTTGTGTTAAAAACGAAACTAACTAAAAAGTAAATAAGTTATAAAGCATGGACGTTCGAATTATTAATATAAATTTATTCACACAGGAGTAGTCAAAAGCAGGAATTTGGAGACTTGCCTTCTTAACATGTAAGTATAATAACACCCAGAGAAATATCAATCACATACGTGTTGAAAACGATACCATTCTGTGTCAATAGTGAATCTACACCGTATGTGTTTAAATTAAACACTGCGTGTTCAATTCTTATTAAAAATCGATACCTAATTGGCACCATTTGAAACCATTTCGGTATCAAATTTTTAAATTACGTATGTTTTGTATTAAATTTGTTAACGAAAGGTATTAAAACGCTGTTACCGTAAATTACCAATGTGACCACAACCGTTGTTGATTTTGAATCGAATTTTTTCCCTTAGTGAATGTTAATGGTTTTAAACAGTTTTTAACATATTACATTTAATTTATATTTGTGTAGATAAAACAATTAAGACGCAGAGGAATGTGTTACTAGCCTCAAATACCAGGGTTTAAAAAAATATCGTGAATTCCAAGAGGATTCTATTAGTAAGTAAAATTTTGATTTTGAGATATCATACATTTTTGGAAGGTTTTTGCAGCAGTAAAAATAATGGCGTAATTTTTTTTTTTTTTTTAATTTTTCAACTCCTTCCCCTGAATATCTGTGGCTAAAAACGCTAATTTTGCGCAGAGGCAAATCGGGTTGATTTATAAAAAATTTTACTTTATACATCGATTTAACATTAAATTTTAGTAAGAATGATTATTATTCGACCTGTTTAAAATAAAGCGTGTTGTAATTAGGTGCCAGAAAAATTTACTTTTTCCAAAAAAGTTTTAAAAAAATATTTTTTTTTATAAATATAATAAAAATATACTATTTGCTTACAAATATAACTCAAAAATATTTACTTTACCACTTTTTGCTTTAAAATTATAAGGAATTGAAGTTTTCATATAATAGCACAAAAAAAAAATTTATTTAAACCAAAATTAAAAATATTGGATATTGTAACAATAAAATGCAAAGGCTACTGTGAATTAAAATGCGCATGATTTAAAAACTTTTAATAACAATTATTTTTTATAGTTATTATTTGAAAATTTCTAAGCCTTATAACGTAGATTAATTATTTTTCGAAATTTTTTAAAGAAAATAGTATATTTTCACTGTGTTTATAAAAAAAATATATTTTTAAAAAATTTTAACATGATGCATTTTAAACGGGTTGAATAATGTTCACTCTTACTAAAATTTTATGTTAAATCGATGTATAAAATAAAATTTTGTAGAAATCTGCGCAAAATGGCGATTAAAATTTGCGTTTTAACCGCAGATATGCAGAGGAAGGAGTTGGAAAATTAAAAAAAAAAAAAAAAAATTACGCCATTATTTTTACTGCTGCAAAAACCTTCCAAAAAGATATGATATCCAAAAATCAAAAGATTTTTTTTTTTCGAAACGAACCCTAATAAATATATAAAATATTTTAATTTAATTCTTAATCAGTGTTGTCAGATTAGGGGATTTATCCCCAAATTGGGGATTTATTTTTGGAAACGGGGATGAAAAATTTGGTTTGAGGATTAGGAGATTTGTTGGGAATATATTTTAAGGCTTGGGGTGTTTGGTAAGATAAAGCTATATTTATTTCAACAACAGTTCACTAAAGACAATAAAAAGTAACTGTAATACAGAATTTGTCCAAAAAAGGATTTAAATCTCCGAAACAAAATTATTTTTGCACGGATTGGCTATGAATGTAATTTTTTAGTAATTGATGTTCCCATTACTTTTATTCTAATAGTAATTAAGATTTTAAATAATTTGATCATCAGTCTTCAACAAATAATTGCTTAAAAGTTAAATAAATTGTATCAAACATAATTGAAGCAATGGAATCTGACTAATCACATTTTCATACATTTGAAGAAGAAATAAAAACGTAATTATCGGTAATTTCATTAGCTATTAAAAAGTTTAAAAATTGCCATAAGATCTTATTTTTTTTGAAAATCTCTATGAAATTTTCTTTTTTGATATTGACTATTTGGAAAAAATTTATTGAAACACAAATAAAAGGAAATGCAGTTTATACTAATCTCTAAAATGATGGTATTATATTAGTGGGGATTTTTGGGGATAACATAAGTAGTTATTTGGGGAATTTTGGGGATGAAAATTCCGTATTTGGGGATAGGACTCGAAAAAATCTGGGAACCCTGTT
This sequence comes from Protophormia terraenovae, assembly GCA_951394005.1. NCBI lineage: Eukaryota > Metazoa > Arthropoda > Insecta > Diptera > Calliphoridae > Protophormia > Protophormia terraenovae. Next base: position 86,704,272 of record OX596077.1, on the reverse strand, counting down.
CTTAATAAAAATATATATTACAGACTGATCAAGGTTTGGACGCTACATCCGTTGATCTACATGGTATTCCTTGAAACTATCTAGAAGATTTTATGAAAATAAAGGAATTTCTATAGACAAAAAATTTAAAGGTAACTAGCAAAGTATATACAAGTAGTACGACTCTTTGGCAGAAGTACCTAACTCTAAGAGTGTGTTAGTGAAAAAGTACCTAACTCTATGTATGTGTTAGTAAAAAAAAATTAAATGTGTTGGTGCTTTTTTATATTCTTAAAACAAACAGAGTTATATAAAAATGTTTTAAATTTAAAATTGTTTGAATTTTCAATACTAAAAATAGAAACTCTGTTATACTAAATAATTTTTGAAACAAAGCAAAAGAAAATGTCAAAAATTAATAAAAATAAAATTTTTCGGTTTGTCCAAAATGGACCTGGTTTAAAAATAAAAAACAACTTATAGTGTTCAAAAAAATTGTAAAATTATTTCAGTAAGTGTAATAGTGCGTAAAAATGCTTTAAAATTCGAAAAATTTGCATTTAAAAATTCTGTGTTTTTGTTTTTGTTTTCAGTTCTCTCAATTCACACGGCACCCGTATATGTGAGAGAGCCATTTGAAAAATAGAGAGTCGGACTACTTTGTATACTTTGGTAACTAGTTTAAAAAATCATTGAACGAATTTTAAAAATTTTATTTATAAACTTTTTTATTGTTCAGGATAATACTGTTGCCATATTAATGTTGTGTCTAAGTAGATATTCCATACCATCATTGAGCAATATAGAGGACAGGAAGTACTTTATAAAATAAATAACAAAGCAAACAAGAAGTTCACGATCACATCTGTAACATGTAGTTTGTTCATTTACATTTTTTAGTGAAAATTAATATAAACATTGTATTATATTTATGGTATCTATATAAATAAAATTATGTTTGACACAATATATTACAATTTAATAATTTAATTTAAAATAAAATAAAAACCAAAAAGCGCGAATGTTATATTCGGCTCGGCCGAATCTATATACCCACCATCAACTTTCTCAAATTTTACGTTATATGAGGGTGGGCGGACCACGCCTATTTTTTGTTATCGAGTTTACATTGGTCCTTAAACTATTTGTACAAAATTTCTTTGACGTTTCACCTTATATGTGAGGTGGGCGGTAAAGTGGGCGGACCACATCCATTTTTGGTTTCCAAGTTTATATCGGACAGACGGACGGACATGGCTAGATCGACTCAGAATCTAACCAGGACCTAGAAAATATATACTTTATGGGGTCTTAAAAGATTTTTTCGACATGTTACACACGGAATGACAAAATCAATATACCCCCCATCTTTTTGATGGTGGGTATAAAAATACAGGACGGGCCTATTATTATAATAAATTTTTAATGTATAGTTTCATTGGAACAAAATGCGAGTTCATTGAAATCAATGTCTTGTTCACTGGAATTTTTTGTTTTATTTAATGAACGTGTTCATTGATTCAAAATTTAATCAATGAACTATTACATTGAATTTTAATATTAATGTATGGCAATAAATTGTTTCAATGAACCTGTACATAGGGTCAAAATTAGTACACAAATTCATAGAAACAATGAACTTTTTCATTGTATTTATGTACCTTTTTGGTTCAGTGTAAGTGAATGAGAATTCATAACAGGGGACTTTGTGGTACTTTTTCATTCTTCTAATGGTACTTTTTCACTTTTCTACAATATTGATCCTAGAAACGTGAAATTAAAGATGGTCCTATGTAGATAAGAATTCAAAAGGGGGGACTTTTTGGTATTTTTTTGTTCTTCTAATGGTACTTTCAGAATTTTCTATAATATTTAACCTAAAATCATGAAATTGAAGATATATAATCCTATGTGGATGAAAATCCATAAGAGGGTACTTTGTCGTACTTTTCGTTATTACTGTAGAGTATTTCATACTTGTTAAAAAATAATTAAAAAAATAGAAACCCATGATTAATAATGTTTTATATTTTTTTCATGTCAATAATTTATTCATTCAAATTTAAATTTTTCAATTGTTTAGTTTAAACTTTTTTCTAATAAAATTTATAAAAATATAAAAAATTGTAGACATTTTATTTAAATTAAATAAACACATCTACAAATTGTTGACCTCCGATAAACGAACTATAAAATGGCTTTATTTCATTCACCATCACACGGAGCTGGAGATTCCAACCAGAACCAGAATGTTCCACCAACAGCAACACCCCCCACGGTAGGAATTATTCCAATTACTGGAGAAAATGAACATATCCAAATTGATGCAGCATCAACAATCAAATTTCCTCCTTTCTGGCAAAAGAATCCTAAAATATGGTTTTTTCAAGTAGAAACCATTTTTAGTTTGCAACGAATTACATCGGATGATACTAAATTTCGTTATCTCGTAGCCAACATTGATCCAGGTACACTTGATCTTGTTAGTGATTTACTGGACTGTGCCGAAACAGGAAACAGATATGAAACGTTAAAAACAAGAATTATATCCTTATTCTCCGAATCCGATGAACGTAAACTAAAACGACTTTTAAGTGGTCAAGTCCTTGGTGATCAAAAGCCTTCACAATTTTTGCGCACAATTCAAAATCTAGGACAAGGACAGGTTGGTGAAAAAGTAATTCGATCCATTTTCCTAGATCAATTGCCTGAAAATGTTCGTGCCATTCTTGCGATAAGCGAACAACAAGATGTCAACAAACTGGCAGCTCAGGCTGACAAAATAATGGACATGACTCAGCCAACAACAATTTCATGTTTGGATAATAACGTATCAACAATTTCTTCAAGAATTGATGCCTTGGAAAAAAGTTTTAAAAATTTGAATCACCCAAGAAATAGAAGCAAAACACCTCGTAGACGTAGAACCAGATCAAAGTCAAGGGAAGTGAATCCAGATTATTACAACGCGGCGGTCGATGTCATTAATACAAACTCAAGCCGCCTATTCATTAAAGACCCACTATCAAAAAAAGTATTCTTAATAGATACCGGAGCTGACATTTCTGTAATACCCAAAGATCCTAGAATAACAGGTAACAATCTTACTTCTTCCAATACACTATTCGCTGCAAATGGTTCCCCAATAAAAACATTTGGCACTATAGTATTACAATTATCTCTTGGTCTTAGAAGAACTTTTACATGGTTATTTATAATTGCCGACGTTACAAAATGTATCATTGGTTCAGATTTTCTAAATTATTTCAATTTACTACCCGATTTAAAGAATAAAAGATTAGTTGACGGAACAACACTTTTGTTTTCTAATGGACGTTTAAAACTTGAACATTCTCTTGGTATATCAACTATATTTAAAGATCAATCACCATATCAAAAACTTTTAGAAGAATTTCCTGAAATTCACAACGTCTCTATTTCTTTTGGAGAGAAAAAAAATGAAGTATTTCATCGTATTGAAACTGTAGGTTCTCCTGTTTGTGCAAAAGCAAGACCATTAGATAAAAAACGATTAATTATTGCTAAAAATGAATTTCAATTTATGTTAGATCATAACATTATTCGTCCTTCAAAGAGTAACTGGTCTAACCCATTACATATGGTTTCGAAAAAGAATGGTGAATGGAGACCTTGCGATGACTATAGATTTTTAAACAAAATTACAGTCCCAGATAGATATCCCATCCCATTCATCACGAATTATACAGCTGCAATACATGGTTGTAAATTTTTTTCAAAGCTTGACTTAGTACGAGCATATCATCAAATTTCAATGCATCCTGATGATATTTGCAAAACAGCAATAATTACTCCTTTTGGTCTTTATGAATTTCTCAAAATGCCATTCGGACTTCGAAATTCTGCACAAAGCTTTCAACGTTTAATGGACAAAATACTTATGGGTTTACCCTTCGCATTTGTATACATCGATGATGTTTTAATTGCTTCAAAAACAGAAGAAGAACATATCGAACATCTCAGAATCATATTTTCTCGTTTTAAAGAATATGGCATTGTTATCAATCCAATTAAATGTGAATTTGGTTCCTCAGAAATCGATTTTTTATGATTTCACATAAATGAATTTGGTAGTACACCAACATCCTCAAAAGTTCAAGCTATCTTAGACTATAAGAAACCACAAACAATCATGGACTTAAGAAGATTTATTTGCATGATTAATTTCTACCACCGATTTATTCCAAATGCTGCAAATTATCAAATTCCCTTAAATGCGTTTATGAAAGGTGCTAAAAAGAAAGATAAACGGCCAGTACTTTGGACAAATGAAGCTGAAGAAGCCTTTTTAAAATGCAAAGAAGCAGTCGCTAATGCCACTCTTTTAGCTCACCCAGTTGAAGATGCTGAACTTGCTTTAAAAGTAGATGCATCAGACTTTGCGATTGGTGCAGTTATTGAGCAAAACGTTAGTGGAAAATGGCAACCCCTTGCTTTTTATTCAAAAAAATTAAGTCCAACCGAAGCTAGGTATAGCACTTACGACCGCGAACTTTTAGCGGCATATAAAGCTGTTAAGCATTTCCGGTATATGCTTGAAGGTCGAGATTTTACTCTGTATACCGACCATAAACCTCTAACCTCTAAGGTAAACCAAGACCTTATCTTCCAAAAAGTTTTAGAAAATCAGCATTTGATTTACTACACAATTTATCCCACCCCGGATCACGAACTTCAAGAAAACTCGTTGCTGATCGTTTTGTTTGGCCGTCTATGAACAAAGACTGTAACAAATGGTCAAAACTTTGTCAAATGTGTCAAAAATGTAAAATTACACGTCACAATAACTCTCCACATGGCCAATTTAAATTAAGTTCAAATCGTTTTTCTGAAGTGCATATTGACATCGTTGATCCCTTACCTCCATCAGAAGGTTACAATTATATTTTTACCATGATAGATCGTTTTTCAAAATGGCCCGAAGCTATACCTTTACAAGATATTACATCAGAAACAGTTTGCAGATCATTCTATGATAATTGGATTGCCAGATATGGAAGTCCTAATAAAATTATTTGCGATCGAGGACGACAGTTTACATCAAAACAATTTCATGACTTTTGTAAATTTATAGGAGCAAAATGCCAACACACAACTTCATTTCATCCTCAAGCTAATGGAATGATAGAGCGTTTCCATCGGACTTTAAAAAGCGCAATTGCTTGTCAAAATAACACTCAATGGACAAAAGTTTTACCCTCTGTTTTACTTGGTATTCGTGCTTCTTTCAAAGATGATTTAAAAGCTTCAGCTGCAGAAATGCTATATGGAGAATCCATACATCTACCTGGTGAATTTTTTCAACCATCGCCTACAACTAATAATGATAGCAACTTTTTACATAACTTAAAACAAATTGTTAGCAATTTTCAACCTCAAAAAGCTTCAAACCACAGTCTTCAAAAACCGTTTATAAATAAGGATTTATTAACATCTGATTATGTCTGGGTAAGAAATGATGCAACTCATCCGCCTTTTAAGTGCAAATATAATGGACCATTCAAGGTAATTGACCGAAAAGAAAAATATTTCAAAATACTTTTCAACAGCAAAGAGGATACAGTTAGCATTGATCGACTAAAGCCAGTTTATATGGAGAATGAAAATATCGACAATATCGAATTTTTGGAAACGTTATCTAGATCCAATAAACCTATTCGTAAAAGTATAACTTTTACTGGAAAAGGGGTAGTGTAGAGTATTTCATACTTGTTAAAAAATAATTAAAAAAATAGAAACCCATGATTAATAATGTTTTATATTTTTTTCATGTCAATAATTTATTCATTCAAATTTAAATTTTTCAATTGTTTAGTTTAAACTTTTTTCTAATAAAATTTATAAAAATATAAAAAATTGTAGACATTTTATTTAAATTAAATAAACACATCTACATTACAATATTACTCTTTGAATTTTTTGTAATAATAATTAACTTTCAAGCGTGAAATTGATATCAATTGCTTGAGCTAAACGGACGTGTTTTATTTTTACTCCGAATTAAATCGTTATTTTAATGATAATATCGGTCAAAAATATAAATTATTACGCGAATGGACGCGTTTATTTTTATAAAATATTTGAAATAAAAAATAGAATAAAGCCCTATTTAAATTGAAAAAGAAATTAAATATAATCTGTGCCATTATTTCATGTTTCTTTTTGTGTTTATTTGTGTAATCTTAATTAAAATAAAGAACACAAGTGTTAATAAAAGTATTTGCATACACTCTTTATGAGTCTCTGTGCTAGGTAAATACAGTTCAGAAAAGAAATCATTCACGGTAAGTACAGAAACAATTAACCCTTCAACTGGTGCTATACCCAAGATTGGGCACCCTTTAAATAGTGACCAAAAATCCCAAATTCAAGTTGGAATGGATCGATACATTACAGTTTTAAAACGAGGACGAAGCCCTAAGTCCTCGAAAATAGCACCTTTGGCAAAATTATCTAAAGATAGTAACTTTGATAGACCGAACAATGAAAATCTTTTTTCTATTTTGCAATGTGAAGTCAATGAGCCCGCTAATATAATTAGGCCAGCTAAACCACCACCTATTTATTTAAGAGAAATTAACTCGAACACTTTGGTTCGAAATTTGATTTCATTGATAGGTGAAAACTCCTTTTATGTCACCCCCATTAGAGGAGGTACAATTCATGAGACCAAAATACAGGTAAATAGTGAAAACGATTATCGTAAGGTTATGACAGATTTCGAAACCCATAAGAAAAGTTTTTATACTTATCAACTGAAAGGTAGCAAGGGTCTACAGATTGTTATAAAGGGTGTTGACTCTAGTGTCGAGTCTGTTGAAATCAAGAAAAGCTTGGAGGACAAAGGCTTCAAGATAAAAAATGTTATTAACATTCGAAATCGGGAGAAAATTCCTCAACCGCTCTTCCGTGTGGAATAGGGCAAAAACAGAATTTTTATTAGCAAATTTTATAAACATAGTTTTAAGAAAAGTGCTTCAAAAACGATGAACAAGAAGTATAAAAGAATAATATCCTACCAATGACAACCATGGGTTAAAAAAAGAACTTCTGCAGCTCTTTTTCATCACTAAGTACTTCCCTCCAATGACAACACAATGTTAAAATCATGACTTTTTCGTTTTTTTTTTTTTTTTGCTGGATCTATATCAGGATAAATAATGATAAATGTATTTCATTTTCAATGTTCATAAAAAGTTATAAAGCAATAATTTTAAGGCACTAATTATTTCATTCAAACTCAATAGTTCCATTTATTTCAACTATTTAAAGACAATTGCCTAATTAAATAACATGGTTGTCATTGGTATTGCATATTTTATTTTTATTTTTTTTACTGTTTTTCTGAGTAAAATTAAGTAAAAAGCTAAAATGGGGTTTTTAAAAAACCGGTTAACCGCCTATAAAAAAACCGAAACCGACAGCGCTTGTAAAAAACCGGAAATCGGTTAACCGGTTTTCGGTTTCGGTTTTAGATACTCTACTACCAAGTTTTTATCAGGTCTATAGGAGTTCTGCAAGATCGGGTTAATTGTTATCTATATAAAAATGAATATTTGTTTATTTATCTGTTTTTGAATTTTAATTCAATGCTTTTATTTCAATACAATGGGCTAGTGAAACGCACTGTGTTTAAGCTATTAGAAGTATAATTCAAAAATTTATAGTTATACAATTTTAACAACACAATTAGCATTTCTAATATAGTGTGGTCTTTATTTAAAAAATCTACGATTACGAAGTAGCGGGTATACTGCTCGTTATTTTATAAAGGTTTCATTAAAGTAAAATATTAATAACAAAAAAAAAAAAAAAATAATAATAAATAATAATTTCAAACATTGCACAGAAAAAATATTGCAAATTATTTCTTAATAAAATTATTAAATAAATTTATATTGGAATTTAAGTACATTATTTATTAATATAATTATTTTAATACTTTAAGGTAATGGTCGCAGATTTTTTCTCCGCTTTACAATATTTGCACAAAGCGAAATATAGTTTTATTTAAGTATTATTGCAACATATTTTAGGGTTTCATAGAAAAATTTTAAACATTTTCTTTATAAAAAAATCGAATCTAAGTCATTACTCCATATATTACACGAAAATATATTTTATTAGAGTTTATTACAATATACATTTATATTGAGAATGCTTTTTTAAAGATATTCAACATCAATTGCTGTCATTTTTATATAAATATTTTAGTTTATTTTACTTAATTTTTTTAATTATTTGAGTATTAAATTCGTGATCAAATAATTCGAACACACTAAAATGCCTTATTCGAATTTTACGTTTTGTTCGAGCAATAGAAAAAGCGAATATTTTGAATACCCTTATGTATATTTATCAAAATCTGCATTTGCTAGTTTTAAAACTGGAGGGATTAAATTTATTTAAGTGCGTATAGTGTATTAGTACGGGTTGATATGTTTGTATTAAAAGAAAAAAAAAAACTTCGTACATGTGACATTTTAAAGTGACATATGTGCAAAAAATCAAATTAAATATCATACTACATGAATATACAAATAGACATATACTATACTTGTACATACTATATAGGTATATGTATATAAATCATAATACTTTTGTACATCCTCATATACACATGTATGTATGTATCTAAGTGTAGGTACATCTCATGTACTTATATATTTTCTTTTACTATTTTAAGATTTAAAATATAATAAAACAACAGTTTATATATGTACAATACAATAACACACACATAATCATGTATGTATATATATGAATATAAAAGCGAACAGGAGTACACTAAGTCTTTAAAATATCTTGTAGATATTTCTTAAACAGAATTTTAATTTGATTTATTAGTATCATTAAGTTTCTTTGATACTTTTCACAAAGTCATGCTGGTCAATTTTAGTTGTAGAAATTTGTTCATTTTCTCTTAATTAAGGACTTTTAAAATTGCATGACATTATCATGGGTTTTGTTGTCTCATGTCGTTAAAGCACAATAGAAGCAAAATAATAAAAGAGAAAAAAAAAACATTGTACAGAGATACAGATATCAAATAAAATTAAAATAAAACTTGTTGTTATTGTCTGTATTAGTGTGAACACTATATGATAGAAGAAAGCAACAGACATATTGCCAATTCATTAATTTAATTATTTGTTAACATGCTATTTTTATAATTAAATAATATTCATTGTAGAGCCATTGAAAATATGAATGAATGAGCATATTAAGCAAAAAATATATAAATAAATAAATAATAATTATACATAAAGATTTATATTTTACCGTTAGTTTTTACAGTAGAATCATTTCTAATGTATTTCATTTAATTGTGGTTTTAGTGTTTTTTTTTTTTTAATCAAACTATGTGTACATGATAAAATGTAAATTCCAGTGTTTCGAATGGCTGCTTAAAGCAATCGTAATTTTCTAAACAGTTGCTTTTTTTACAGCATCTTGCTGAAACAAGTTTACTTGATTTAGTTATCCACCACATACTAACTAAATACATTTTGCTGCTCACACACAAAACTGATTTAAGCAGCATCCAGTTTTTATATTGTTCAGCAGTCAAATTAAATAAGCAGCGCACTCACTCAGTTTTTTACTCAGCCAGTTTATTTTACGTCTTAGTCTTGTGCGCTCAGCACAACGTAGAAACCTTTTTCAGCAACGTAAGAACAACTGGATAGTAAGACTGTACAGTTCTGCGCAGTCAATATACAAAGTTGTTTGGTTATGGTTTTTACATTTAAGAAGGAAAATGAAGTGGTATAGTTTTTAAATGAAAACAAATAGAAAACGGTACAATAAAATACTATGAATTGTATTAAAGATATTTATATGTAGATTTATTAATTTTAATTAAAAAAACAAAAAATTTTTGTATAATATATTTATTTGCAATTTATTTAAATTTTTTGTAGAACTTTTATAGAAATATTAGATAATATTTAATATTAGTAGATTAAAAAATATTAACTAAATATTAAATATTGTTTAAATTAAAGAAAAAATTAAAAAAAATTTTTGTTATTTTGAATAAGAAGAAATTTTTGTTATTTTGTATAATTTTCTTTGTTTTGATCTATTAAAGAAATTTGTAGTTAAGCTTAACTTTTGGACACAATAAAAGCAATGTTTAATTGAATTAAAACGTTAAATTAATACGAAACTCTTTTTATTTTATTATATATTTTTTTTTTAATATTGGGTGGTTCAAAGAGCTTTTTGTCATTTTAAAAAAATTACAAAGTACTATAAAACCTAGGGGGGTTATTTTGTAACTAAATTCGAAAGGAATATCTTTCGAATTTGTATACTTTATACATTAAAATTCGAAAGTGTTTTCTTTCGAATCGAATTACACAATAACCACCCTGGTGGACAGAAATTATTCTGAGCATAATGGCCCAAGTTTTTTTTTTATTATTTAGGGAATTTTAAGTCTCAAAATATATATTATTAAATATTAATAATCACAGAATTGAAAATATTTTAACTTTTTTTAAATTGATTAAGGATCAAATTTAGTAGAAAAAATACAAATTTTAATTTTAGAGTAGATCCGTGTGAGTAAAAAAAAAAAAACTATATGAAATTTAAAAATTGTTCCTAACATATGGACCTACTATTCAGAAAGATATAACATGGAATGTAGCATTCCAACAAAAAAGGAACTAATAAAGAGCTGAAGGAAGTACTTACTGGTGAAAAAGAGCTGCAGAAGTTCTTTTTCTAACCCATGATTGTTATTTGTAAGATGTTCTTCTTCTATATTTCTAGTTCATTTCTTTTGAAGTACTTCCTTTAAAACAATGTTTATAAAATTTTATAACAAAAAGTCTGTTTTAGAGCTATCAAAATATAATGAATATGATTTAAAATTTATAAAATTTAAATTTTCTCAGAAATTATTAACCTTTTTTCCCGCTAGAAATTCATTAATTTTAATTTTTTTGGAAGTAATTATTATTAAATTTGAAAAAAGTTGAAACAAAGTAGTTGTAACAAAAAAGTATATATACACTTTGTTCTACTTTTGAAGAGATGAAAATGTTCTTTTTTTGGAAGCTCATTTTTTTTTTTTTGCTGTGACTTTTTAAATAAAATTTAGCGCATTATAATTTGATTTGTTAATGTTTTAGAATATTTAAATTTTGAAATAAATAGAATATTTCTTTGATAAATTGTTTAATTCCGTTTAAAACCACATTCAACTTTTATTTATTAGCAGATGATCTGCTTAATTTTGATTCGTTTGTTATTATTAAAAATATTTCATTACTCAACAACCCTTCAACTCCAATTCTAATTTGTAAATAGTGACATAATTTTACTAAAAGAGAGTTACATATGTATATAATTTTCCAGCAGTTGGTTATATTTTATAAAGCGAATAATTTATTACAACTTACGTGTAAGTCATTATACTTGCGTAAATCTTAAATGTACTGTGCTATTCTCCAATTCATGACAATTATCATTAATTAATAATTACTTATTATATGCTTTTATGAGTGTGACAACTATCACCAAAAATATATAAACAAGTTTTTTTTCAAATCCAGAATAAAAAAAAAAAAAAATTGCCATGTTTTTTACTATCACAATAATTTTTTTTTGTCACTCGGTCGAGAATTGCACTTTTATTATCATTACTTTTGTATAATCAAATGTCTTATTGTTCGGCTGAGGTATTAATAAAACTAAAAAATTAATTAAGACATTAAAGCCGATCAATAAGAAAATAATAAATTAATAACCAAAAAGTCTTCAACAAACAAGTTAATAACTTTTATTTTTAGATACATAAACAAATAAATAAATAAAAAAAATAAATAAATAAATAAATAAATAAATAAATAAATAAATAAATAAATAAATAAATAAAAATCACAACAAATCTTTATTATTTCGGTAACATAATACATACATATAAATATAATGTCTTTTTTTATTTATCTTTACAAAATTTTTATATTTGTTAAGTGAAAACTTTTTTATTTAAAATTAATAAAATAAAGATATATGTATGTAATATCTTCAATAAAATTCATATTATTTTATTGGACCGTTTTCTATTTGTTTTCATTTAAAATAATCAACTTCATTTTCCTTCTAAAATTTAAAAACAAAAACCAAACAACTTTGTGTAATAGACCAAAACAAAGAAGGTTATACAAAATAACAAAATTTTCTTCTTATTGCAAATAACAAAAATGTTTTTAATTTTTTCTTTAATTTAAATAACATTTAATATTTAGTTAATATTTTTTCATCTACTAGTATTAAATATTATCTAATATTTTTATAAAAGTTCTATTATCTTAAATAAATTGTAAATAAATATATTATATAAAAAATGTTTGTTTTTTTTTTTTTTTAATTAAAATTAATAAATCTACATATAAATATCTTTAATACAATTCGTAGTATTTTATTGCACCGTTTTCTATTTGTTTTCATTTAAAATAATCAACTTCATTTTCCTTCTTAAGTGTATAAACAAAAACCAAACAACTTTGTAAATCAACTGTACAGAACTATACAGTCTTACTCTCCAGTTGTTCTTACGTTGCTAAAAAATGATTCTACGTTGTGCTGAGCGCACACGACTAAGACGTAAAATCAACTTGGCTGAGCAAAAAACTGAGTGTGTGCGCTGCTTATTTAATTTGACTGCTGAACAAAATAAAAACTGGTTGCTGCTTATTTCAGTTTTGTGTTTGAGCAGCAAATTTTGTTAAGTAAGCATGTGATCGAAAATGAAAACTTAAACTGTTCTCAGCGCATTCGCCAGTTGAAAAAAAATTGTGTGTGCTTAAAATTAAACGCTGGTAAATTCATGTATTGAGTATCTAATATAATTGTTTTAGGACCCTCATGTTTTGTGGATAATTAATTTCCTTTGGAGTTAAATGATTTTTATTTTATAAATATTTTATGTATTTATATGTGGAAAGTCCAAAATTGTTAAACTCATTAAATTTATAATGTACATCGTTTATTTCTTTTGGAATTTTTACAAATTGCTATTTTTTAAAAAGATATCATCAGATTTTGTTTTCTTTATTAACGATTTTAATTTTTTAAATGGTTATAAAAACGAAATGTTAATATCTCTTCACAATATAGGAACATTTTATTGGTTCATGTCTCCAATGATCATTGTTTTCAGTTTACCCTTAGATCTAGCCTATTTATTTTGCTTTCAGCCTTAAAATGGCTTAAGTTTTATTATTTCCAAAACGAAGAAAATAGTTTGTTATTTAAAATTACTCATTTTATTTTTCGAGAATCCATTAATTTAGAAATGTTTTTGTATTTAAAACAACTTTTTTTTTTTTTTTTGTATTTAACAAGGTTGGAAACCGATACCGTTATACATACCGATACCGATTAAATACCGTTTGAAGTTGGTTACCGTAACTGATAGCGATACCGAAATTATTATTTTGTTAAAAATACCGGTATTCAAATATCGTTTCCCTCTGTACCGGTATATACCGGTATTTTAGTTTCGGTATTTTAAAAATACAACTTTTTCATTGTAAGAACAATTGCTCACATAATTTATTTGAGGAAATAAGAAAGATAAAATTATTTTTAATAATAAGAGAATTTCATGTAATATTTATAGAATTTTGTTTTAAAAAGTACTTTTATTGTTTGTTTCTTGGTTATATCGTTTGCAATAAATATACAGTGTTTGACAATACAATGGAAACTTTTTCTAATTGTTCATAAATGGAACAAAATTCAAAATAAATTTTAAAAAATTTTTAATTTTTTGGAGTACATAATTTGTATATACTTTTATTTACTTAAATAAATAAAAATTAAGAACATAAATTATTAAATTCTAATAATACAAAACAAAATTATTCTTAAATATGGTACTGACAAAACAATGGAAACTTAGGTATTATCTTAACAAATATGGTCTGAAATTTTGAATAAGTCAGTATTTTGATGGGTATCCTTTGTTTTTAAGTACTGCTTCACAACGACGATGCATTGAACCAATTAAAGAGTCAATAGTCTCTTTTGAAATATTTTGCCATTCCCTTATAACCGCATCCGATAAATTTTCCTTTCTGGTGTAATTTTGAGTCCGTATTTTGCGATCTACTATTTCCCATAGATTTTCTATGGGATTGAGATCTGGTGATTGGGCAGGTCACTTCAAAATACGTACCTCATTGGATTGTAACCACTCGGTTACAACCCTAGAGGTGTGTTTGGGGTCATTATCGTGTTGGAATCTCCAAACTAGCGACATATTTTCCTCAGCGTATGGATACATTACATCGTTTAAAATTGTTCTGTACCCTATACCAGTCATAGTATCTTTTATAATATGAATTGGACCCATACCTTGGCCTGAAAAACATCCCCAGACCATAATATTGCCACCACCAAGCTTAACTGTCTTGTTAGTATATTTTGGGTCCAATCTCTTTCCCTTTGGTCGTCTTACAAATGTTCCCCCATTAAATTTGGACTCATCCGAAAATATGACAGTATTCCATGTCTGTCTTGTCCAATTTAAATGATCTCTGGCAAATTGAATTCGAGCTGAGCGATTCTTTTTAGAAATAAGAGGTTTTTTCACAGGACGATAACAACCGAGACCAGCCTCATTTGCTCTGCGGCTAACTGTTCGAGTACTAATTTCCAATTTTAGATTATTGACTACCTCCCGAGGAGTAATTTTTGGACATTTCTTAAACTCTTGCTATCAGATTATCCTGTATTTGTGTAATTTTACGAGGTCTTCCTCCAAGATGTTTTCACAGTACCTGTCTCACGAAATTTTTTTATAATTTTCGAAACTGTTGACTTATTCATTGAATATTTATCACAGATAGTTTTTTGTTTTAAACCAACACTAAAATCATATATAATTTTGGTTTTTAAATCTTCAGAAATTTTGACTTTAGCCGTTTTCGTGCCTTTTACATCGATTTTCTTAATATTCTTTTTGATTTAGTCTTCTTTATTACAGAAGTTTAAAAGTTTCCATTGTTTTGTCAATACCGCAATACTGAATACTTTTTATTTTGATTTTTATTATCAGGTTTTAATTAAATACTCCATGTCTGTCTTGTCCAATTTAAATGATCTCTGGCAAATTGAATTCGAGCTGAGCGATTCTTTTTAGAAATAAGAGGTTTTTTCACAGGACGATAACAACCGAGACCAGCCTCATTTGCTCTGCGGCTAACTGTTCGAGTACTAATTTCCAATTTTAGATTATTGACTACCTCCCGAGGAGTAATTTTTGGACATTTCTTAAACTCTTGCTATCAGATTATCCTGTATTTGTGTAATTTTACGAGGTCTTCCTCCAAGATGTTTTCACAGTACCTGTCTCACGAAATTTTTTTATAATTTTCGAAACTGTTGACTTATTCATTGAATATTTATCACAGATAGTTTTTTGTTTTAAACCAACACTAAAATCATATATAATTTTGGTTTTTAAATCTTCAGAAATTTTGACTTTAGCCGTTTTCGTGCCTTTTACATCGATTTTCTTAATATTCTTTTTGAGTTAGTCTTCTTTATTACAGAAGTTTAAAAGTTTCCATTGTTTTGTCAATACCGCAATACTGAATACTTTTTATTTTGATTTTTATTATCAGGTTTTAATTAAATACTCCATGTCTGTCTTGTCCAATTTAAATGATCTCTGGCAAATTGAATTCGAGCTGAGCGATTCTTTTTAGAAATAAGAGGTTTTTTCACAGGACGATAACAACCGAGACCAGCCTCATTTGCTCTGCGGCTAACTGTTCGAGTACTAATTTCCAATTTTAGATTATTGACTACCTCCCGAGGAGTAATTTTTGGACATTTCTTAAACTCTTGCTATCAGATTATCCTGTATTTGTGTAATTTTACGAGGTCTTCCTCCAAGATGTTTTCACAGTACCTGTCTCACGAAATTTTTTTATAATTTTCGAAACTGTTGACTTATTCATTGAATATTTATCACAGATAGTTTTTTGTTTTAAACCAACACTAAAATCATATATAATTTTGGTTTTTAAATCTTCAGAAATTTTGACTTTAGCCGTTTTCGTGCCTTTTACATCGATTTTCTTAATATTCTTTTTGAGTTAGTCTTCTTTATTACAGAAGTTTAAAAGTTTCCATTGTTTTGTCAATACCGCAATACTGAATACTTTTTATTTTGATTTTTATTATCAGATTTTAATTAAATACGTTCTTAATTTTTTGCTAGTTTATGTAAATATAAGTATATACAAATGTATTACCAAAAAAATATATTGTTTTTTAAATGCTTTAGGATTTTGCCATATTTGTTTAATATTTCGAAAAAGTTTCCATCGTATTGTCAACCACTGTATTTTTTAAACACATTTAAATGCCGTAAACCTAGTGTGACTTCATTTTGATAAAAAGTCTTAGTGCGAACACAAAAAATGTATTATCTAATATATGGGTATTTTAACGTAAGATATATTTTTTTAATATTTGTATTTATTTATTGAATCTTCTTAAAAATAGAACTAACAATAAGTATTCAAATCTTAAATCTAAAAAATTAAAATTTATCTCGTCCAACCAATGTCAGGCGATAAACATCTTTTCTCGTGCATTTCATATATGGATTAGATCTGACGTATTTCTTCTAAGATATTCTCTCAATTATTTATCACATGAAATTAATGATATGTTCTTAGTTAACTGCCGGTTATTTGCTTTTAGATCGAAAAATCTATCTCTTGAGAATGCATCCCAGGAAATTTGCGACTTCTCATGTCCTGCTTTCCGGGAATTTTGTCCGTGATTCTGAGGATTTTAAAAGCAATTAAACGAAAGAAAACTGCATGAATTT
Source organism: Protophormia terraenovae (assembly GCA_951394005.1). Taxonomy (NCBI): domain Eukaryota; kingdom Metazoa; phylum Arthropoda; class Insecta; order Diptera; family Calliphoridae; genus Protophormia; species Protophormia terraenovae. The sequence goes on along the minus strand of OX596077.1, from coordinate 86,687,387 downwards.
TAACAAACGATTATATATTTTCGAATATTTTAACGAATAAAATGCTAAATGCAGCTGGGAACTATTTATATAATTTTATTATTCTTTGAGTTACTTATATGAATCTTAGGAATGAATTCAAATTAACATCATTTCAGCACTAAGAAGCAGCAAGTAAAAAACTAAAAGGTACAAGAGCTTTTCAAATAACATTAAGAAAGTTTAAAAAAAATATAGTCATGTCAGACCATACATCAATCCAATCATCATAGGAAGTTGAAATTTTTCGAAAATATTATTTGATAATTTTCAATTATTTTCAATAATGTTGATGGACCATCCTTTTGAAGCTAAAAACAATTTTATACCATTTGAAGACACATTTAAATTACCTCAAACGCTTTCGGAAAAGACGTTCGTCAATCACTTACCTTAACAATTATTAAATTCTACATTTTTAAGTGAACTTTACAATTAATCTTTCAAAGAGATTTTCGAAACTTGTGTAAAAATCTTATAAAGTATATGAAAGTATATGAAATGTATGAATAAATACTTTTTTATTTAATTTTCATTTTGATACATGTTTGATAAATAAATATCAAAAAAACTGTTTCACAATATCTAAGAATTCATTGGATTTTAAAAATCAGTAAAATAACAATACTCACTCTCATTTATCCATGATTATGGCGCGATGATATCAATTTGTCTTTAAAAAGTCGAGTTTACTATTCCCAAATGCTTTGTTGCCATAAAACAAGCATTTGTAAAAATCGTATGAAATTCTCTAACGAAAAATATTCATATTTCTATTTCTACAAAGTGAATATTTATTAAATAAAATATGTAAATATGTAATTTAATAATTCTTTGCGAAATTCACGTAAAAATTATTTAAAAAAATTAATATTTTAAGATTTTTTTTTCCATTTTTTAAATAATAACGTTATTTACTGGTATTTTAGTTTCCGTACCGGTATACCGATACCGATATAATTAAAAATACCGTTACCGATACCGTTACCGAAACAAAAATAAATTGAATATCGATACCGACACCGTTATTTGTTTCGGTTTCCAACCTTGGTATTTAACAAAGATTTTTGACTGCGCACAGTGGTTCCAAAAGCTTTCTTTTGGAAATAATTCAGTAATTAAAGAACCATTAGAGGTATCTCAATAAAATTTCACATGGTCAGAGCTAAGGTGTTTTCGAGTTGATTTAGAGGAGTACAGGCCTCTAGCGGGTCAGGAGGAAGTGGGTGGCCCTCCAAATTTGGCCCTCTCGGGTATGTATTTTTTTTTTTTTAATCGCCAAAAATTCATTTATGATATGAGAGAAAAGAAATTTTATATATAAAAGTCCTTCTAAATCTCGAAAAAAATACGCTTACATGTGTAGGTTATCTCTTTTAGTTTAAGAGATATTCGGGTCGAAATAAATTTTTACCTCATTTTTAGCCTTTTTTTAACTTGGCGGGCTTAATATTGCCCCTAGAATGAATCTGTTAAAAAGTAATATTAATCAAAATTTGTAACCTTAAAAAATGTTTTGGGTTTTTTCCAATAAGGTGCAATATTTAATCACTGATAAAATTTGTTTTTTGTTTTGGGCTTTATCATTCTTTTAATGTTTTCAAAAAAAATCTTAATGTAAATGCTCGTAAAGTAAATCTGGTGGAGTTTGGGGCAAAGGTCTGCCCACAAGCGCTATCCAAATTTTTTATTTAATAATTATTATTTTTTTTTCTTTTTTTTTGTTATGTTCTCAAATCACAAAGCTGTGATCGCCTTAAAATTATTTTAATTTTCTATATGTAAGGTATACACCCAAAAAGTATTTTCTGACGGAGGCCCCTTATAACGACAGGGTGACCATTTCAATGAAAAAAGTAAATTTTTTAACACGTTTTATACGGATTAAGATTTTGGGTATTTTTATGTGAAAGTGGGAATTTTTTTAATTATAATTAATTATATGATTTTAGGACAAGTTTATACATATTACACTGAAATTTCAATAAAATATTACTATCAATGTTTAAATTTTATTAATGTTTAAATATTAATTTTATTAAAAAAAAAAAAAATTGCTAAATTTTAAGTCCTTCAAGAAATTCTGAGATCAAATTACATTCCAATAACTCTTTTTTTTGACATTATTAATCTCCATATTCTAAAATTTTCTTAGATACTAAATACTTGTATAAAAAGTTTATATTTTTGGTTAAAACTCAACAGAAACTTGGCCTCCTCTAGCCAAATTTTGCTAAAGATAACCTCAGAACAACAATGTAATTTTAAGATGGATTTTTAATTATTGTCTACCCTTTTTATTTATTTTGTCGAAATATAGAAGACAAATACATATATTTATTACAAGAAGATAGTATAACACTAATAAAAAACAAGCGCGAATGTTATATTCGCCCCGGCCGAATCTATATACCCACCATCAACTTTTTCAAATTTTACGTTATATGGGAGGGGCGGGAAAGTGGGCAGTAAAGTGGGCGGACTACGCCCATTTTTTGTTTCCGAGTTTACATTGGTCCTTGAACTATTTGAACACAATTTCGTTGATTTTCACCTTATATGGGAGGTGGGCGGTAAAGTAGGCGGACCACGCCCATTTTTGTTTTCCGAGTATATATCGATTCCCGAACTATACGTAGAAAATTTCGTTGTCGTACATGCTTTTGTTGAAGAAATATCAGCAGAAATGTATAAAACGGACACCCTGTGTTTCTAGTTTTTAGCCCATAACTTTTTTGTTTATTAACCGATTTTATATAAGAAATATTTGTGCCAAATTTCGTTCTCCTACGTTGTCCCGTTCGAGCCCTATCCTGCTTTCAACAGACGGACGGACATAGCTAGATCGACTCAGAATCTAACAAGGACCCAGAAAATATATACTTTGTGGGGTCTTAGATGATTCCTTCGACATGTTACACACGGAATGACAAAATCAATATACCCCCCATCTTTTTGAGGGTGGGTATAATTAAGACATGTGATGACTTAAATTACGTTGAAACCTACCTTCGAATAGGTTTAATTTTATTTTTTATGAAAACTTCAAACGTATTTGTGATTTTAAAATTGAAAGTAAAGAAAAAACGATGAAAATACCTTTTGAATTTTAAATTTTTGTGGAAAATTTAAATTTTCCTATGGTGAAAAAATTTTATAGTTTTGCTGTGCCAAATGAAAAACTTCAACTTTATAAAATACACACTAAAAATTTTAAATTATTTTAATTTATTATTTATTTTCCGACTTTCAAATTTTTCTATTCAATTGTCAAAAATGTATGTAGCTAATGAAATTTTATTCACCTCATAACTGTCAAAAATTTACTTTCCACATACATTGCTACTGTTTGGCACACACCAAATCAGAGGTTCTCACAAGATCTTGCTTCGCGACCCCCTTTTTACATTGAAATTATAGCGCGACCCACTACAACTGGCTAGTTTAAAAATCAGATAAAATGCTATGTAAAGATAAAATAATTTAAATATAATATTAATAATTGCGAAATTGTTTTTACTTCATGAGATCCTTAATGTTAAGTTACTTTTTCTGATATTGAATATAAATCTAAGTCATTCTCTACGTCCACGAAAGATCGATTTTTTGTTTTATGGACAAAAGAGCGGAAAATATACTTCCACATAAAAATGTATGTTGACAAAAAATGTTCTATTAGTTTTAGGTCTTCGGAGCCAACAAGCGGAGAAACTTCGTTGTATTTCAACTAAAATGCTTTCAAATCATTTGATTCAGAATTAAATTTTATACATGAGTTACATTTTAACTCTTTTTTTGAAATGAATCTGGTATTTTATCGATTGAAAGGATTTTTCAGTCTTTAAAATTATAAAGTCGTTTAAGCAAATTTTCTATTTATAGCACGCGAATAAAAGTTTTGTGTGGTCAGCACCAATGGGTCAAATGATAAAAATGTAATTCCAGTATGTTATTATATGTTTAAAATTCGGAATTATTTATAAAAAAAAGGCATAATATGTACAAAAAATGTAAATGTAAAAAAATCGATAGTTTAATCAAAGTGAACTATTTATTTATATTTTTTAATTAATTGTTTTACCTGCCACATTGTATAGTTTTCTTTATAATGTTTCATTGATCAGCATCTTCTTTATTTGATCATTGTTGCCTTTATCAAGCACGGGTGATTTCATTGTTTTTTTCTTGTAGCTAGCGCTAGTTGATTATTAAAAGAACACATCTTAGAAAAAAAGTTATTATATATGAGGAAAATCAAAAAATTTCGAAGTGTCTTTTATTGGCAAAGTTTGTTTTAAAATTAGGAAAAGTGTTGATGGCTTTTTGTAGATCTTACAAAATAAATAAATCCTAAATTTTAAATAATTCGCGTAAAATCTCACGGAAATACAGACATTTAAAACTAAAAAATTTTAAAAAAATTGTGTTGAAACTTTCGAGGATTTTTGGATTCACTTTAGTTTTGCACTGACAATTTAAAACTTTTTGATTTCAACCATTTGATTTAAACCAAAAGACATGAACTAGAAAATTCATTTGCTGTATAATAAGTATCCGGTTTACTATCCGTTGAAAAGTTATGCGGTGATAAAAAATTAAACCAAAAGTTTACGATTTTTGAAATTTTGAAGTTTCTTTGATAAAAAATTTTCGCCATTCAATAAATTTAAATTTAGAGGGCAGAATTTTAAAGACGATGTTATTACATCTTCACAAATTAGTTTTTGTAATTGATGAAACTTTCAAACTTTCGTATAATTAGCGTAAATATTTGTAAAAGTATGTTTTTCGCTACTGACAAATTCCGCCTTTATAGAAATTGTCCAAAATATTGCGCAAACACAACAACCAAACTTGGAGTATTTCGAACTGTCAATAGAATAAAAAGAAAATTTATGAAAATTTTGAATGTATGTGTTTATACTTTTATTTTTGTTTGTTTTGTGAAACCAAATTTTCCTTACATTTTACTGCATTATTCAATGCATATCCTTGAATTAATAAACGCGGACAATGTTTTAATGAGGGATTTCATCACACAAACACAATAATAAGATTAAAAATAATACCCTCCCCACCTATGGTGGTGTATGGTATAATTATATTTTTAATAACTTTTTCAGAAATTCTTTTTTTTATTTGTTTTGTTTTTAACACTCACACTTATGATTACTTTTTTTTATACAAGTAGACTTGGTGTAAAATTTATCATCAAATAAGAAACAAGTTAAAAATTTTGATAAAATTCACTTTTAAAAAAATTAAAATCGCGCTCTTTGTAAGGAATATTATTATGAGTACTAATTTTTAAACGACCGATTTTCACTTAATTTTTTCAGCAAACGACCCCAAGATATGTCTTTTATTACTCATAATTTTTAACCAACATTATTTTTTTGCTATTTACGAAATTTTGAAAAAATTTAAATAAAAAATTCTTTTCAGTGTATTTCGATAAATATTGAAGATTCTGTACTAATTTTAATATGTGGTGATAGTACTTTAGAAGTTCTATAAAACCGCGTTATTTTAATTTTGATAAACCCAAAGCTATATTTTTATGATTTTTAAGATTGATAAAAATGATTAACGCGAACGGATTTTGTATGCAAATAGTCGTTAATATTTTAGTCGTTAAAAATTTTTACTTAAAATTTTCAATTTTTTGTTGCTTATAACTTTACAGGAGGCACAAAAACCTTCTAAAATCAAAACAAATTGTTCTAAAAACAAGATTTTTATGTTATTACAACCTTAAATATCGCGTAGTATATTGGTGATGAATACTTTTATTTCTATTAAATTTGTTTATATTAATATTTAAATATATATCATTTGTCTTTAATGTTTTGTACAATGATGTATTTAATTTTTAAATAGTTTCATTTACCCAATTGACAACCTTGTTATTGTTAAAGTGTTATTTGTTAAAGTTTTATATGAAGAAAAATTATATTTTTTTTTTTAAATAATACACTCTGTGAATATGTGTATTATTTTCAAATTACTTGTTATATTTATACCCTACACCACCAAAGGTGGTTGGGGTATTATTCGTTTGTGCTGATGTTTGTAACACACAGAAAAATATTCAAACACCCACCTTAAAGTATACCAATCGACTCAGAATCACTTTCTGAGTTGATTTAACGATGTCCGTTCGTCCGTCTGTCTGTCTGACTGCCTGGACGGCTGCACATTGTGCGATTCAAAAAATGAAATGGAAATAATTATGGAATTTCGGAAGGGCTGTTCCGATTTGTATGAAATTTCACATGGTGATAGTAGAGATTTAGGCGAGCTTAAGTTTTGGGATTGGGGCCGTGTCCACAGGGTCCCGAAGTTGGACACCTCGGGTATACCATTTTTTAAAAACGATTCTGATTCCTTATATCTCAACCGATTTCAAAGATTTTTGTATAAGAGGGTTCTGCTAGTCGAGATCTACAAATATCGTCGTATGAATATCTTATCTCTTTTTTTTAGAGATATTAGGCTTCAAAGATTAGCATTTCTACTTTTTGGACTGCCTTAATAAAGTTTTTTCGCTACAGCGGGTCCAATTTTCACTCTATTTTTTTTTTTTTTTTTAATTTTATTAATTTCATTAAGAACAAATAGCAAAATTGTATAAAATTTTCTTGAGTAACATACATAATATTTATATTTTCCTGAAAGATAACTAAACACAAAATATTTTAAAGGAAAAAAATGTTTAAAACTTGATTTTTTGCGAGAACCCCAAATTTTCCCAAATTTGACCTGTTTTTCCAACAAATTTCAAATTTCCGCCTTAATTTCTCAAATCAGAAATCTAAAAAAGTATATAGCGCTTGAAATTAATCAGCAAAAATCTAAGAAATCTGAAATAATAATTAGAAATAAAAAATATGCACAAAATCACAAATCCATCCTTTGCCAGTGTTTTTTGCAAAAAGTCTTCAACAAATTTTCGTATTGTAAATATTTTTATATATATTTAAAAAGAAGAAAAAAATGTCCTAAAAATTTATATATAATATGTATTTTTTATCTGTCTGACGAATCTAACTAACACTGGGTCTCCACATGATTTTTTTTATATCATAATATGTAATAGAGAGTGTCAAATCCACACGTGTAGACTAAAATATTAGTATTATAAGAAATATTATGAGACTGTTGTGATAAGATTTTTCTAGACAACTATCTTATAAGATTTGCTCTCAAAAAATAAACACATACGAAAGCTTGTTTGTGTGTGTGAATGTGTATTTTTAAAAGTACTTAAAAACAATGTTTTTTTTATACCCACCATCAAAAAGATGGGGGGTATATTAATTTTGTCATTCTGTGTGTAACATGTCGTAGGAATCATTTAATACCCCACAAAGTATATATTTTCTGGGTCCTGGTTAGATTCTGAGTCGATCTAGCTATGTCCGTCCGTCTGTCCGTCTGTTGAAAGCAGGATAGGGCTCGAACTGGACAATGTAGGGGGACGAAATGTTTGTCCTATATAAGGTTTATTTGGGATTGAAAATGGGCAAAATCGGTTAATAAACAAAAAAGTTATGGGCTAAAAACTAGAAACACAAGGTGTCCGTTTTTTACTTTCCTGCTGATATTTCTTCAACAAAAGCATGTACGACAGCGGAATTTTGTACGTATAGTTCGGGGATCGATATAAACTCGGAAACAAAAAATGGGCGTGGTCCGCCCACTTTACCGCCCACCTCCCATATAAGGTGAAAATCAACGAAATTGTGTTTAAATAGTTCAAGGACCAATGTAAACTAGGAAACAAACAATGGGCGTGGTCCGCCCACTTTACCGCCCCTCCCATATAACGTAGAATTTGAAATAGTGATGGTGGGTATATATATTTCTGATATTTCTTTAACAAAACCATGAACGACAGCGAAATTTTGTACGTATAGTTCGGGGATCGATATAAACTAGGAAACCAAAAATGGTGGTCCGCCCACTTTACCGCCCACCTCTAATATAAGGTGAAAATCTATGAAATTGTGTTCAAATAGTTCAAGGACCCCTCCATTATAACGTAAAATTTGAAAAAGTTGATGGTGGGTATATAGATTCGGCCGGGACGAATATAATTCGCACTTGTTGTAAAATTGTTTTATTTTAATGGTTATTTTATATTTAGAAACATATTTTCATTAAAAATGTGCTAAAAAATTTCGAATTTCTTAAGTAAAAAGTACATGTTTACTCTGTGACTGAATGAAAAATAATGAAATATTATGAGATTTATTAGAATACGTTTACCCCTTGTTTAAGATTTAACATAATATAAACAAAATGTTTACTCTCTTCTGCCGGCGTTATCTTACATATTATATCAACGTGGAGACAGTACGTAAAGGATGCTGAAAAAATGAAAACTTTTAGCATTATTAAAATATTTCTTGTTACGGCATTATCATGAGCGGCACTATCAATCATATAAAAATGAGTCAAAATTGGCCAAATTACTTGAAATTATAAATTTATAGTCCTTCAATTCTACACGCAAAGATACCGATATATAGTTGTTGTATCCCGTAATTCCCAAAAAAAACTTTAAAAATTTTCCAAAATTGGTATTTTTACTTTTTTTTGCCATATCTAGAGTTGTGTCGTTCATGAAAGAAATATTTATATTGAACGATTCAGTTAAATGAAAGATATGAAATAGTTCACAATCTTTCATGTTGATGTTTCACTTTTCACATTTCTTTCATATTTCATTCTTTTCTTCTGTCATATTTTTTCAGCTGATTTAAATATGTGAATTCATCCGGCAAAAAAATTATGTAAATAATAATACACAAATGAGGTATGTTCAAAATAACTTAATAAAAAAATGTTTAACCATTCAATAAACATTATTTTCATATTTCATTCCTTTCCATTTAATTCCTACTTCAGTAAATTAAAGACAAGAAAGAACCTTTCTTTGGTTTCTATTCCATACATACTTCAGAAAATGAAATATGAGAGAAAAATGAAATTGAAAAAAGATTCGGCTGTGCCGAATCTTTGATACCCTTCACCATATTACCATCTTACTATCTTATCGACATCATATTACCACATTACCGACAAATAATAAAATTTTCGTCTTAACGTATGCTTTCATATTTTCACATATTTAAATCTAAATTTTTTTCAAACTACGAAAATTTGAATATGAAAAAAAAAACAATCATAGCAGGCTTTGCTTTTAAAAAATAAACAACAACAATTCCATATTTATCTATTTTTTGTGTGTATATACAAAACTGACTGCATATACAAAGAACAACAACAACACTGTTATTCATTATATTACTTCTGTTGCTAACTAAACTACTTGTCTTATAGGCAAAAACGTCACTAATAGTCATTACAATGCTTAATATACATGTTTGTGTATGTATTTATGTATATTCTTAACAAATATATTTTAGTTTTAAAAAATAAACAACAACAATTCCATATCTATTTATTTTTGTACAGACTGCATATACAAAGAACAACAACAACACTGTTATTCATTATATGACTGCTGTTTCTAACTAAACTATTTGCCTATACAAAAAACAAAAAACGTCACTAATAGTCATTACAATGCTTAATATACATGTTTGTGTGTGTATTTATATTCTTAACAGATTTGTTTTTGGGCCATAACTCTGTTGATTGTGAACGAATTTGGTTTATTAAAAAAAACGAAATTTTATAAAAACATTTATGACTGATCTATATAAAAATAAAAATCTGTAGCTTGAACAAGGGCTTCAAAAATAAAAAAATATTTTTCCCCGATATCTCAGTTATTACTGAACCGATTTATTTCATTTTTTCAGAACAAAAATTCAGAAAATAATTTCCGAGCCCTCTTTAAAAATTCGAAGTCCCTGGTATATGCAGAGGCTTCAGAAACTGAAAAACCGGTTCCAAAAACCGGTTTTTAAAGCATATCTCCGCCACTTATAAACCGATCCTGCTGATTCAAAAAACCGAAATTTTAAAAAAATATTTGTGACCGATCTGTATAAAAATAAAAATCTATGGCTTAAACCAGGGCTTCAAAAAATAAAAAAATGCGTTTTGTCCGATATCTCAGTTATTATTGAACCGATTTATTTCAATTTTTCAGAACAAAAATTCAGAAAAAAATGTCCGAGACTTCTTTGTAAAAACGAAGTCCCTAGTATATACAGATGCTTCAGAAACTGGAAAACCGGTTCTAAAAACCGGTTTTTTTAACATATCTCCGCATTGTATGAACCGATCTTGCTGAATTCCAATAGCAAAATTCTCGAAAGCATTTCCGATCGTTTGATATATATATTATATATGTCAGTTATCGGTGGGCTTCATAAACGCCATTTCAACCGACACACGGACGGACGGACGGTCGGACGGACGGTCGGACGGACGGACGGACGGACGGACATGGTCCTATCGTCATCATTTCTTACAAGGATCCCGAAAATGTAAACTTTTTTGCTCTCCGACGAAAATTGTGGGAATTACAAACGGAATGACAAACTTATATATACCCTTTACACCTTTGGTGAAGGGTATAAAAAAAATAACATCTTTCATTCGTTTTTATTTCATTCATACTTCAGTAAATGAAAGATCAAAGATCAAAGAAATAATTATTTCACTCAGTCGTACTGACCGATAACGAACGATTCATCAAAATGAAATATTATTCACAAGTCTAGCCATATCTTTCCTACCGATATAGGGAAGCAAAAATGTCTATTATAAAAAAAAAAAAAAAAAAAAATACATTGGACTATATAAAAAGTGTAACTTTTTTTGATTCCAGCTTTGCGGTTTGAGAAATGAAGGCGAAAATTAGCTATCTTTCAGAAAAATATATTTCTATTATATGTGTTACTTAAGAAAAGAATGTAACCACTTTGTTGGCGAAAAAATTTAAATGCCTGTATCTTTTTCAAAATTCTTTCTTTACATAATTTGTCTATTAATTGTTAATGAAATAAAGAAGATTTCAAAGAAATCGGGTAAATCGGATAGATCTCGACTAGCAGAAACCTCCTATATAAAATATCTTTGAAATCGATTGAGATATAAGGAATCAGGATCGTTTTTAAAAAATGGTATACCCGAGGTGTCCAAATTAGTAACCCTGTGGACTCGCCCCCAATCTCAAAACTTAAACTTGCCTACACCTCCACTATTATATGAAATTTCATGGAAATCGGAAGAACTGTTCCGAAATTCCATTATTATTTCTATTTAATTTTTTGAATCGCATGTTCATGTAAACCTTGTGCACAAAGAACAGGTCGCAATTTTGAAAATAATTTGATGAAATTTGGCACATATGTTTATTTTGGGTTAACGACGAACGCTATTGAAAATGATCATGATCGGTCCATTATTTTACCTCGCCTCCATACAAATACTCCCCAAAATAGGGTTCTAACACTAACAAATGCCTTATAGGAATAAGTTCCATGCAAAGACAAATCTGAGTGCAGAATTTCTGGAAGATCGGTGTACAATTAGTCTAAACTCCCATATAAGACCCACTTTCGAAAATCACTTTAACTCGCAAAAATCGCACATAAATTACAATATCACGGTAATATTTGACACAAATATGTTTAATATAAGCAGAAATTATATTAACTAAAATCATAAGGATCGGTCCATAAATTGCCATAGGTCCGATATCATGTTTATTTCCGGAAATCATTTTAGTGTACAAACGCAATGGTGTAGGGTATCAAATTCATTCGTTTTATTTTAAAAAATTTCAAAATTTTAAATTAATTTATTTTTTTTATGAAAATGGAGAATCTTATTTTTTGAAAACTAGGATTTTTATATTTTACAACACCCACCTTAACCCAAACTGACCGGGAACGTTTTTTGTTTCAGATATTGATGAAATTTTCAAATGTAGATCTAAGGGTCCTAAGAAAATTTACCTATTACATAAAATCTCGTTTCGGACCCTAGGTCGGGCAGAATGGGCCGTTACCATATGGTCACACTAGGTACTACAAGATTTTTTTTTTTTTTGTTTGAAGAAGAAAATCAGTAAATTTTTCAAAAAATGCTTTTTATTGGCAAATATATATGTTTTACATATTGAACATCCACCTTTAATAATTTTAGGTATTGGTACTAAAATATCATGAAAATATATGAAACATTTTATTTTTGCTATAAAATTGTGTTTTTAATGAAATATTTTGTAAAACAAAAATTTAATAAAAAATTGTATTTTATTTATTTATTATTTTTTTTTTTTTTTTAAGAAATCTACAAATTTTTAAACAAAAAGAAAAGATGATAAACTGAAACAATGTTGATGTTTTCACTTTTAAAAAGAAATTTTAATAAAAAGAAAAAAATATTCAATTTAGCACGAAAAAAATTCGGACACTTATTTCGAAATATTTCCTAAACTATTAAGCGGATAAAAATTTTATAGTAAAACGACGATTTGAAGGAGGAAGGAAAAAAATTGTTTATCGACCAGTGTCATTAATTGAAATTTTTGTTTTAACTTCTACATAATATTTACATTAAAAAATTGTGTTTTCAAGAATATTTTTCCGGATCTCTTCCCGACCCCCTACGAATTTTCTTACGGACTCCTTGTGGGTCGTGGACCCACATTTGAGAACCGTTGTACTAAATGAATGAAGAAAATTACACATTTTGTTTAGAGCTTCCAATATTCATTTCAAATAAGAAGAAACGTGTACGTCGCAGTTGTAGATAACACGAACGCAAATATATAAAAATATACATTACATCGTAGCACGATCCTACGATGTAATGTGTTCCTAGCATAAATTCGGCCAAATCGCTTTAAATCTCAGAGTAAATAAAATAACGTTATCTGTTTTAAAATTAGGAAAATGTAAATAAAAATTAAAAATATAATAATTTCAGTGATTTTTTATAATTAGAAGTTGACAACGTTGCATGTTAGCCTCAAAAAACAGAAGTTGGCAACACTAACGTTTATAACAAATTGTTTCTATGAAATATTCCGCCAAAAGGTATGCTTCAGATTTTTAATCTATATTGGTGGTTTTATGTTGCACAAATAGGTGGCGTTTTATACAATGCATCAATCTTGCAACAAACATAAACTTCTAAACCAATCTAAATATTTACATCCATACTTAAAAATAACGGTAGATAATTTTAGTTTCCATTCCAAATCTAAAATTTACCGCAAACCATTCGCTGATCAATTCCGTGCTAATGGTCCCTGCATAGTAGGGCCCTTATCTCCAAATGATAAGACTTATGACCACTCTAAGATATTATGTATGCATGTATGTATGTATATATGTATGTATGTATGTATGTATGTATGTATGTATGTATGTATGTATGTATGTATGTATGTATGTATGTATGTATGTATGTATGTATGTATGTATGTATGTATGTATGTATGTATGTATGTATGTATGTATGTATGTATGTATGTATGTATGTATGTATGTATGTATGTATGTATGTATGTATGTATGTATGTATGTATGTATGTATGTATGTATGTATGTATGTATGTATGTATGTATGTATGTATGTATGTATGTATGTATGTATGTATGTATGTATGTATGTATGTATGTATGTATGTATATCGGATAAAAAGATAAAATAATTTTCATCTAGAAAATTCTTAACTGATAATAAAATAACAAATAATATTGAAATAAATTCTCAATTTTAAATGTATATTTACATACGTAAATATAGATCCACTAAGACGGGATTTTCTGAAATTCGAATGTTTAGGGGGTAAATACGGGTAAAATCGGTAACCTTATATCTCTTAAACCAATAAAGATACAAAAAAAGTTGAAAAGCTCTCGTTATTCACTTTAAAAATAATTGGACAAGTACTTTTTTGAAAACCTCTTTTTTAGGGAGAAAACGGGTAAAAACGGGTAAAACTGTATTTTGGTACTTTTTTGGCACTCTATATATATTTTAAACCAGTTAACTTAGAGATAAAATTTTCATCATATTGATACCTTATCGAAAAATGACAAATACGAATTTGGTACTTTTTAGAAATTCGAACGTTTAAGGGGTAAAAATCTTACCTATATATTAAACCTAGAAATATAAAATTAAGTAAATGTAGTTCTATGTGGATAATAATTCACAAGAGTGGAATTTGTGGTACTTAAAGATACATGGTCCTGTGGGTAAGAATTCAAGAGGATGGACTTTGTGGTACTTTTTTCTTCTTCTAATGGTACTTTTTGCATTATCTGTAATATTTAACCTAGAAACATGAAATTAAATAAACATGGTCCGATGTGGGAAATAATTTACAAGGGGGGTCTTTGTGGTACTTTTTTCTTCTTTTAATGGTACTTTTTGAATTTTCTATAATTATGAACATAGAAACATGAAATTAAGAACATTTGATGCTAAGTTAATGAGAATCCATAAATGGATGAGAATCCATAAGAAGGGACTTTGTGGTTCTTTTTTGTTCTTCCTATGGTAATTTTTTAATTTTCTATAATATTTAACCTAGAAACATAAAAAGAAATATATGTGTGATATTCCACAAGAGAGGACTTTGTGGTACTTTTTTTATTCTTCTGATAGTAGTTTTTGAATTTTTCGATAAATATAATCTAGAAATATGAAATTAAAAATATGTAGTCTTAAAAGGGTGAGAATTCACAGGGGTGGGTCCTTGGTATACCTTTTTGTTCTTCTAATGGTACTTTTTGAATTTTCTATAATTAAAGATGTTAAAAATTGGTACTTTATTGGCACCCTACGAACTTTCTAAACCAAGAGCATAGAAATAAATATAAAATATTATCTTTTTTTAAAATATATCAAACATGCCTTTTATACTTTTCGAAAATCCTATTTTTTTTATTGTAATTTTTGGTACATTTTTAAGTAAAATATTTAAAAAGTTTTTTGTTGTTAATTCCGACACAACACCATTATTAAAAATGTTCCCACGGTAGTTAAGAATCTTAGTTCAAATTTATTATATAGTATGGTTTTTATAAAAAATTTCCGCTAACAAAGTAGCGGGTTTACAGCTCGTATTTCATATTTAGATTAACACACCGCCTATTTCTAAAAATTTATTTAATTTATTTTTGATGTTCGGGTGCTTTCGAGCTTTTAGCGCAACTCGAATTGAATGAGTTAGTATAAACTTCTACTTGTTTATAGCCTACCCGTCATTTTTATGCATACTATACATATCGTCCCTGTGCTGACTAAATTACCTATGTAATTTTTAATAACTTTTCAGGAAAGCTGAAAAACTGATACTGTGCAGTTTCTTCGTTACTTCGCTAAATTTTTACAAATTTTCGTCATTTATGAATAGGTTTAGTAACACAAATTATGTGTTTTATGAAAAATAAAGAAATTTTTGGCGCGTTTTGGGGAAAATCAACGAAAACTTTGCATAAGTAATTTTGTGGAGCATTTTTTTTTTTGTTAAGGCATGATTGTGTCTTTCTTTTTGCAGATGTTTAAGTTCATTATACCCTACACCACACAGTGGGGTCAAACGCAAATTTTTGGGTAATAAATCTGTATCTCCTAAACTACTGGTTAGATTAAATTGAAATGTAAGGAAGACTTGCAGAGGAGGACCTAAGCTTTGAGGAAAATCATCCTGTAGTCACCCTGTGATAACACAAGAAAATCTACAGGGTGTCAAAATTGACTACCTCGAGTATGTAAAAGTTTAAAAAAATCCTAACTTATACAAATGAAGTCCGATTTCAAAGATTTTTATATTTCTGTAAAGTGTTTGGCAAGATAAAGAAAAAGTAAGCTTACTCGCTCAAGTTATCTCTTACAGTCAAAAAGATATTTGGATTTGAATTTTTGAATTTTTGGCTCGACTTTCTTTCGTTTTTCGGGAATAAGTCCTGAGGTATATGAAGTAAAAATTTTTTAAAAATATCGTATCATTTGCTATATATTTCAAAATAACATACTGAAAGAATTTTTGGATTATCTCAATGCGCCTAGATGTGAAAAATATTCAAAGTCAGCACTCTGAAATTGGTATGAAAAATGGCTATTTTTGGCAAAAATTTAGTAAAATTCTTTCACTTTTTACTCAAAGTTCCGTTTAAGAAAAAAATTTTTCTTTACATATTTCAAAAGACAAGGTTTCACAAATGGCTAATGTAGATATTTTGAACTGATTTAGGCTTGCACCCTACATCAGGCATTGGTCAAAAATAGTGGATTTTGGAAAAAGTAAAATTTTTTATCGATTAATAAAAAAATGTCACGCGAGCTTTTTTAAATTTTTTAATGGCATTTCATAAAAAAATTAATTTAGAACGATTTGACACTAAACTGCTTCCCGCCCGGCCAAAAACGAATGCAGGAGAGCAGATTTCATGAAAAAAGTCAATTTTTGAAATTACTTTTTTTAATTGCAAATAAAAGCATATTTGCGTAATATTTTCGCCATTATTTCTTATGCAGTGTACAAAATATATTTTGATCTTTCATTTCTGCAAAAATCATTAAAAAACTTTTAAAACCCGATTTTTGGCAATTTTTCAAAAATAAAAAATATATAAAAACTAAAAAAATAATGTTTTGTAAAGCAAAACTCCACCTATTTTCCAAGAACTAATTAAATATTACAAAAATATAAAAATAGACTTATTTACTAATTCATTGATGTATAATATGTATATATATATATTGTTTTAAAAGCAATATATCATGGTCTCAAAGCTGACAACTTAGGTCAACTCTCACCAAATTCACTGTTTTACAATATTTCCATATGTGCGTATACGTAATAAACAATTGTATTGGCACGTTTTGGTTGTTGAACGAGATAATATTAGTAATAATCGCTTGCATTTATTAACTATTTTTTATTTTTGAAAAATTGCCAAAAATTGGGTTTTAAAGATTTTTTAATGAATTTTGTAGAAGTGAAAGATCGAAACATATTTTGTACACTGCATAAGAAATAGTGGCGAAAATATTATGCAAATATGCTTTTATATGCAATTAAAAAAAGTCGTTTAAAAAATTGACTTTTTTCATGAAATCGGGTCTCCGGCATTTGTTTTTGGCCGGGCGGGAAGCAATTTAGTGTCAAATCATTCTAAATAAATTTTTTAATGAAATGTCGTTAAAAAATTTAAAAAAGCTCGCGCGACATTTTTTTTATTAATCGATAAAAAATTTTACTTTTTCCAAAATCCACTATTTTTGACCAATGCCTGATGTAGGGTGCAAGCCTAAATCAGTTCAAAATATCTACATTAGCCATTTGTGAAACCTTGTCTTTTGAAATATGTAAAGAAAAATTTTTTTCTTAAACGGAACTTTGAGTAAAAAGTGAAAGAATTTTACTAAATTTTTGCCAAAAATAGCCATTTTTCATACCAATTTCAGAGTGCTGACTTTGAATATTTTTCACATCTAGGCGCATTGAGATAATCCAAAAATTCTTTCAGTATGCTATTTTGAAATATATAGCAAATGATACGATATTTTTAAAAAATTTTTACTTCATATACCTCATTACTTATTCCCGAAAAACGAAAGAAAGTCGAGCCAAAAATATCTTTTTGACTGTAAGAGATAACTTGAGCGAGTAAGCTTACTTTTTCTTTATCTTGCCAAACACTTTACAGAAATATAAAAGTCTTTGAAATCGGACTTCATTTGTATAAGTTAGGATTTTTTTAAACTTTTACATACTCGAGGTAGTCAATTTTGACACCCTGTAGATTTTCTTGTGTTATCACAGGGTGACTACAGGATGATTTTCCTCAAAGCTTAGGTCCTCCTCTGCAACTCATCCATACATTTCAATTTAATCCAACCAGTAGTTTAGGAGATACAGATTTATTACCAAAAAATTTGCGTTTGACCCCACTGTGCACCACCAAAGGTGGTTGGGGTATTATGTGTTTGTGCAGAATTTGCAACGCAGAGAAAAAATCTTCGGACCCCTACCTTAAAGTATACAGTTCGACTCATAATCACTTTCTGAGTCGATTTAACGATGTCCGTCCATCCGTCTGGTCGGCTGGCTGTCCATGTAAAGCTTGTGCGCAAAATACAGGTCTTTTGTAGATAATTTGATGAAATACATATGCTTTTCTCAACACAAGGACGAAGCCTATTGAATTTGGTTATGATCGACCCATTATTTCACCTAGCCCCCATACAAATGTCCTCCCGGAATAGAGTTTTAACACTTATAAATGCCTTAAAAATATGAATATTTTAATGAAATTTAGTACAAATAAGTTTTATATCAGAAAAAATCTGTTTGCAAAATTTCATGAAGATCGGTTCATAACTGACCATAGCTTCCATATAAACTCCTCTCCCGAAAATCACTAACGTGCATAAATCCCATACAAATGTTAGTATTATGTTAATATTTAACACAAGTAAGTTGTATATAAGTAAAAACAAAATTTGTAGATCGAAATGGTGTAGGGCTTGACCGACTATGTCTGCTTCTCTCGTTTAAATATAAGTTTGAACTATGGAAGGAGGTACTATTAGTAATATCAAATTTCAACTTCCTAAGATAATTGGAACATGCTATTAAAAGGGAATTTGTTGATTAACCCAGAAACATCTTCAAAAAATTAAACAAGAAAATTCTCCAATATTAATATATAAAACGATAGCTAAAGAAAAATTAAAGAACCCGTATTTCATGATTTTCAGAAAAAAGATTTTAAATAAGATAAAATTAACGATTTACTAAAAATTCCTGAACTCATTAAAGTGAGTCAATTTGTGCGAAGACAAAAAATTTTGCAAGTGTACCCTCCTAAAATTAAAGATTTATGTATCTTAAACTAATTCCCAAAATATTAGGAATCAATTATTTCACTTTCGTGAGCTCGACCAATTTTAAAGTACCTCCAAAAATATTATTTTCGATTAACTCTAACTTTTAATTTTTAATTAAAAGAAATCCAACATATAATAGGTAATGCTCAGATGTCATTGACAGTATGGTTTCCCGAGCTATTTCCTGTTCTGATTATTACATTAAAGTGGCATGTGTACACGATGGGTAAAGTTATCAGCGATTGAAAAATTATGGGTCCCATAATAATATAAAGAAAAATTAAAAATATGTCTATAAAAATACAAAAATAAAATAAATTTAAGTCAATTTCCAACAATTTTCAGCTCATTATGTCTATTTAAGAAAAAGCATTAATAAAATCAATTATTCTTGTTATTAATATTATTTTGATGATTGGAGCAAAATCAATTAAAAATTAATTAATGTAAGCAATTGAAGTCCATTTTTACTTTTTTCCGTGTAAGAGTAATTTTTTATTGTTAAAAAAACATGAATTACATGTTGCTAATTGGGATATAACTGAAAATAAAACAAGAAGTAAAACATTTGGAAAAAAACTGTAATGTTAAAAATAATAATATTAATAATAATATGATTTTTAGGTTGTTATAAAACGCAAAGATATATACATATGTGGTAGGGTGATCGATTCGGTTTTCCAACCGGTTTTTTCTGTTAATGTGCTGTCGGTTTTTTCAAAATGTTCATTTTTCGAATGTCGAATAGACAAGTTTTTTAAACGCAAAAAACCGGTTTTAAAAATAGCTTTTTATTTCATTAAAAACATGTACTAAATACTGATATTTGAATCGAAATTTATAAGTATTTTTTTAAGTATTATTTCTAATGTTTTAAAAATATAGTTTAAGATTAAATCAAAATTAATTCTGTAATATTAAATAAATAAATTAGTAATATTTATTTCTATTGCAACACCTGTAATATGTTTACACTAGTTTTAATGTTTTAGTCTTTTTTGATTCAATATTTTCATCATTTTTCAAAGATTTTGCTTTAAAATTGATTCTGACTTTTTTCATATTAAAACATGGTTTCTGTTTATGCTAAGTAAAAGTAATATATAATTTTTGATGAGTACGAGATTTTCTTAAAATTTTTATATTATTCGTGCTGATGTTTGTAAGACCTAAAAATATTGGACCCATCTAAATTTGTACCAATCGGCTTTAAGTCGATTTGACGATGTCCGTCCGTATATCTGTCCATGTTAACCTTGTAATCAAAATACAGGTCACAATTTTGAACATATATTAAATTTAAAATTTGGGATACAGGTTTTTTATAGTCTAAGAACGAAGCGTGTTGCAATTGGTTATGATCGGTACGATATTTAACTTAGCGCATGCAAATATCCTCCCGGAAAAGGGGTTTAACGATCATAAATCCCTTAAATGTAGCAAGAATTTTTACACATGTAAGTTCCATATAAGTTGAAATCTGTGTGCCGAATTTCATGAAGATCGGTCCATAATTGACCATAGTATTTCTCCACAATTCAACAGGTTTAGAAAAAGGCACCTCCCCGAATTTGGTACACACAATTGAATTGGGTATTGTCGGGCTTGACCGACTATTTCTTTCTCCTTCTCATTGGGTTAATAGTTATTTCCAAAAATAATTATGTGTAATAAGTTTTAATTTGAACAATATAAGATTCATTGATTTTTCTTTAATAAATGTAGTCTTTTATAGAAATATTAACTTGTGCAAAAAAAACGGTTAACCGGTTTTCTCTAAATTTAAAAAAGTACAACCGGTTTTTTTAAAATACCAACTACTCGAACTATTCGAAAACCGGTTTCTCCAAAAAGTCGAATAATCGATCACCCTAATATGTTTAGAACGAATTATATTTCTCCATGTTATACATATAAATATAGAGAGAAAAATTACTAAAAACTACAGCGGAATAAATATGGTTTTATTTATTTCTTTTATAAAGCAGAAAATTGGCAACTCTAAATACATAAACCTTGCGATAAAAGATGTTGACCAGATGTTCTTACCTTCAGCATATTGGTCACTTTTGGCTTAACTTAAACTTATAATAACCAAAAACAATTAAAGAGACCGGTATCATCCTAACTTTAGTTATTGTAGTTATAATAAAGGGTCTTAATTGATTAAGAAATCTCCTGGTGCATTGTATTTATATGAAATTCAATTGTATTCAAATGTTGTTGTTGAGGTGGACATCAATATCTAAGAAAGTTTATTTTATTTTTATTAAGAAAAGTTTTCGAAATATGATTTTTTTTTTAGAACACACTTGCTAAAATTACAAAAACTATTTAATAAGTTGCATTTAGTAATATGTAGTGTTTATAAAAAACCGACTTTTCAAAAAACCGGTTTGACGGTTAACCGAAAATTGAGTAAAATTAAAAAACCGGTTTTTCGGTTAACCGTCTACTAAAAAAACGGTTAAACCGGTTAACCGACATTTTAATAATTGGTCTAATTTGAAGCTTAATAAAAATATTTTTGGTTAAAAAAGTGTTTCAACTTATTGGTTTAACCATGCACCAAATAATAAACAGTGCACTGCACTGTTCTTTATATATTGCGATTGATTTACATCGAAAATTTATAATACTTTTTTTCAGCCTTTAGACTAGTTTTAATATAATTTATAAAACAACTTTTATGGCATATTTTAGCACAGCTTTTGAAGCTTAATAATGATCTAAAATTATTCTATAAAGTATTTTTCAGTTTTTTTTTTTTTTTTAATTTGTCTAGGTTAAAAATAAAATAAAATTATCGAAGCTTTAGACCTAGGATAATGTACTTTATATTATGATTTATATTCACCGCATTTAAAGTTTTTCTCTCAAGGAAAAGTTTATATAATTTTTATAAAAAAATGTAATAAAAATATCTGCATAAAATTGCAAAAAAAAAAATAATTAACATTATTTCTGCTAAAAAGAAATTTGTTTTTAATTTTTAGAAGATTATTAATCACTTAAAAGTACATTTTCTGCACTTATTTAGTTCTACTTTTGAAGTCTTTATTCCTATTATCCTATATAAAATCTTCTTTTTATCTTAAGCTATACATTAGTAGGTGTAATGTTACATAAGTATTTTCTTCTTTTGGAAAATTTCATTCGCATGAAATTAAAGTTTTTGTAAATGGAATGCTTAATTATCTATCTGATTTATTATACATACAGTTTTAAAAGAGTTAACTTCCAACAAGTAAATATATATCACCTGGCTACTTGTTAACTCAAACAGCAAGCATTTTTAGTAGTTTAAAAATATTTTCTTATATTTTAAATTCAGAAAAAAGCAACTAAAGGATGAAATTTTGTGAAATTTTTAGCAAATTTTTGAAACCGGTTAACCGACACAGAAAAACCGGGTAAACCGGTTAACCGAATTTAAATATTTCAAATTAACCGGTTCGCAAATAACCGAAATTTGAAGAAAAAACCGGTTTTTCGGTTAACCGGTTTATAAACACTAGTAATATGTAGTGGTGCACAGTGGGGCCAAAGGACAATTTTTGGTAATAAATCTGTATCTCATAAACTACTGGTCGGATCGAATTGAAATGTGTGGAAGAGTTGTAGAGGAGGACCTAATCTTTAAGAAAACTAATCTTTTAGTCACTCCGTGATAACACGAGATAAACTACAGGGTGGCAAATTGAGTATGTAAAAGTTAAAAAAAAAAAAATCGTAACCTACAAATCAAGTCCGATTTCAAAGATTTTTATATTTCTGTAAAGCGCTTGGCAAGATAATTAGCTAACTTTATCTCTTACAATTAAAAAGAAAAAAAGAAAAAAATTAGAAAATTTTTCTAAAAACATTTTATAATTTTTAATATATGTATTCCAAAATAATATGCAGAAAAAAAATTTTTGGTGATCTCAATTCGTCTAGACGTGCAAAATGTTCAATGTCAGCACTCTGAAATTAGTATGAAAATGGCAATTTCTTTTTTTACAAAAATATAATACTATTCTTTCACTTTTTTTAATATTTTTTTTATATATATTTCAAAAGACAAGGCTTCATAAATGATTAATAAAGAATTTTTTTTTTTATCGATTTTATGAAAAAAGTAAATTTCTTAAACGACTTTTTTTAATTGCACAAAAAAAGCATATTAGCATAAAATTTTCACTAATATTTCTTATATAATGTATAAAATAAATATTAATCTTTCATTTCTGAGAAAATATATTTTTCAAAAATAAATTTTTTGAAACTTTTACATAATCCAGGTTGTCAACTTTGATGCCCTGTAGCTTATCTTTAAAATACCACTTTTTTAAATATTTATCTGCGAACTATATATCGTAGGATATGGACCATTTTAATGCTAAGAAAATAAAATTATATTGTCATATTAAGGTTAATTTTGATACCTTTAATATGAGGTCTGAGCGATAATAGAGATTGGACCTTATCTTTGTAATTTTTGTATTGGTTTTAAATAGACTCATATATAAGGCCTTAAGCATGCATACGAATATTTTTAATTAAATTAACAAAAAAGAAAATGGTTTACATAAATTTTCGCATAATACTTTTAGTAGCCTGAAAATTTCAATCAGTAGCACAAAATAATTTCCGACAAAAAAAAAAAAAAAAAAATATTTGTGAAAATAATCCCTAGCTAAACGTCATTTAATCGTGAGTATTTTTATTAAACTAACTACTGTTTGTTTTCAAAAATCTTAGAAACCGTTTACAATGAAGACGCAAAGAGTAAAAAGAAATAAGTTTTATTTTCAACATTCCAATAGAGCGAGAGCATAAAAAGGCTGGATTAAAATATAGAAACTAATGTTTTTCAGCACACATAAAATTCCCATAGTCCAATAGGATAGATACAACCAAAAATTCGAACAAAGAGTTCGATTTAATGCTTCTTTTTCAAATGGAACATATTCAGCAATTGTAGTATTTCTTAAACAGCTTCCTTAACACATTTTTCGAAATAAAAACTTCTACCGAAATGGCTGAATGTGCTGCTTGGAATTTCGAATGTTGTTTTTTTCTCTTAATTTGTTACATGTTGTTCAAAGTTCGAATAAAACACATTTGTTACAATTACATGTATACGTACATGTTGGATGTTCGTGTTGCAGTTGTTAGACTGATTGAAGTTTAACAAGTTGTTGCATTCAGTTTGATTGGGTTTTGTGTGTAATTGAAATGAAGCAAACACTTAATAATTCGTATGATGTTAGTAAAGCCATAATTATTCTAATAGGACTTCTGGATGGTAGTTGTCTTGGATCTTGTTGCTGTCGCCATTCCTGTCAAATGTCTGCATGTGAATTCGTTCAGTGAATCTTAAAACAAGTGAAACAAACACATACAAGTAGTATGTATGTTTGTCCATTTGCTTCTGAATTCATGTTAATAGTAAATGTGCACCATATGTGCCGCAATATTTCGAATTCTATGCAACACAATAAGAATAAATAAAATTAAAGAAAGACTTATTTATGTATGTCAATTAATGTATTTCGTACTGTTTTATTAGCATTTAAATCTATATTTCTTTAGATCCTCCTTGCAGTGCTAAACGATATTAAATGAAATTTGTGATAGATCATTGTTTTACTATGAAAACCTTTTCGATTAAAAAAGATAAAATGTTTTATTTTTGAATAAATATAGCTTTCATAAACTGTAACTTTAATAAGATCAAATTAAAAAAAAAATAAAAACATTTATATTCGACTCGCCCAAATTGTATTCTCTCCAATAATGATATGGATTACATAAATTAATTGAGAAATTAATTTATTTTGTAAATGTTTCTAAATATTTTAAAATCTATCTCAATTACAATAGTTTCAGAGATAAAAACAATAAATAATTATACGTCTTATAGCCTGATTCAGTTACATAAATAATTCCAATCGTCTTTCGAATAAATGCATACGTTAAGACAAATAAATATTTATTTTGAAAAAATTTGAATAGGACTGTGCTATTTTATCCGTTTTTAAAATTTATTAAAAAATATAATCAGTTTTTCATTTTTCATGACTGTTGTGTATTGTTTTGAAACTAAAAATGTGTTTAGAATGGAACTTCATAAATATTATTTTTATTTTATCACAATTTTCTTTTATTTCCTTTCGCATTAATACCAGTTTGTATACTTTTGCGTTGTATAGCAGTTTCTGTCTGCGACAATATACTTGTGGTCATAAAAATATTTGGCTTATTATGTTAGTATTTAAGGATTTCGCCGGATGTATCAAGTTTTAATTCTAATTAATATTTTGATTTTTGGAGGATTTTTATAGTCAATATCCAATATTTTTTCTTAATATTATTTTATATGCATTTCGCAATGACAGGAGAACCAGACAAATACTAGTCCATAAATTCACGAAAATGTTGCTTTAATTTACTATATTTTTTTCCTTAAGTAGAATTTGAATTGAATTTAATTTTTTGGATCTTTTTTTTTCTGTAATTCCTAATCATCTGAGCCGATTCACAGCGTAAAATTGTAAGATACGAATTAGGGATGCCATTCCCCATCCCGAAAATCCCGGGATTTTTCGGGATTACAAAATCCCGAATGCCGTGATTGAACAAAAAAATCCCGGGATTACAATTTCGGGATTTATTGACATAAATAAAATCCAAAAAATGAGAAAGAAAGATAGAGTCAGTAAAGCCCGACCATATGACACCCTACACCATTGTGTACATCAAAATTCGGGCAGGGTCTTTTATTAGACTTGGGGCCAATTGTGGCCCGATACTCTTATTAAGTGTAAAATAAAACATACGACTACAAAATATTACGTCGATACTAACTATATAATAGTCATTTATGGACCGATCTTCGTAAAATTTGGCACTATCATTTATAAACTTATTGTGTCGAATTTTAACTTGATACTAATATTTAATTAGGATTTATGCCCGTTAAAGTG
The DNA here is from genome assembly GCA_951394005.1 of Protophormia terraenovae. Taxonomy (NCBI): domain Eukaryota; kingdom Metazoa; phylum Arthropoda; class Insecta; order Diptera; family Calliphoridae; genus Protophormia; species Protophormia terraenovae. Next base: position 86,661,555 of record OX596077.1, on the reverse strand, counting down.
ATTTTCTGAAGAGGGGTATATATGGGAGCTATAGTCAATAATGAACCGATCTTGAAATTTGGCACACATATTTAGAATTATTTGTGGAAAATTTCGTTAAAATATTGCTATATTTAAGGGATTTATGATCGTTAAACCTCGTTTCCGGGAGGACAGTTGTATGGGAGCTAAGTGAAATAATGGACCTATCATAACCAATTTCAATAGGCTTCGTCCTTGGACTATAAAAACCTATGTGCCAAATTTCATCAATTTATGTTCAAAATTGCGACCTGCAGTTTGATTACAAGGTTTACATGAACGGACAGACGGACGGACGAACCAATATTTCTGGATGTTACAAACATCAGCACAAACGCATAATATCCTCCCCACGTATGGTGGTGTAGGGCATAAAAACTTAGCAATACAAAAAAAAAAAAAAAAAACAATTTGATTAATACGTCTGCTCTTGTATTGATCACATCTGTATTGTTTTCCATATTGCTGTGGTATCCCTGCAAGCATTTAAATAGTAAAGTCTTTTTCGAAATAGCTCACTACTTCGGCACTTTTAGAAGTGCAATAGAATATTTTGATCAATTTTCCAACAACTAAATATATTAGCATAACAAATTTTATCTTCTAAATGTAACTTTTTTAATCACGATTAGAAGTTGTTTAGATAACAGTTACAATTATGCATAAACAAAAACACTATTTTTCAACACCTTCACTAGCATTTAGAAGATTGTTTTTTATCAATCAACATAGTCTGTCGAATTCGACACTCTAAGCTGTTTTATAGTAGAAAGTACGAAAATTTACAAAAACAATACACATTTGATTCGAAATTTTATCATAAAAACATAATTTTGTCGATTGTTTACTTTCCATAATGGAGAAAAAAACAAGAAAAAATAAAATTTCACTCAGTAAAAATATATTTATCAAAGTGATTAGAATTAAAAAAAATATTGCAATTATCAAAAATTATTTTTAAAAGAGTTAGTGTAACCAAAAATTAATTCGTTTTTTACTAAAAAAAAATAAAATAGGATCATAAGGTAATATTATACCATAATTAAAAAAAACTTATCAACATTTCAAAGTTTTGGACAGCCAAGTGAATTTTTTTACGAAAAAATGTTAGTCAGGTTTAAAAATTCTATAGCAATAAAACATTGATTCTATTTGGAAAACGTGTAAAGTTTGCTTAAATTGCTGAAATCACCTTGCATCCTGCAAATATTCGCTCGAAATATTACAATAAAATATTGTTCAAATAAATTTTGTAAGAGTGTAAATCCAAGTACCAGAAAATTACTGTAACTCGAAATTATTAGCTTATTGGTGAATATTTGGATTTTTGTTGTTAATTTTATATTTTTAGTGAAACATTTTGTAAAACAAAAATTTTTATTTTATTTTAAGAAATCTAACAAATTTTTAAACAAAATTATAATTTATACTCGTATTATAAATTATAATTTTAGGGATGCCATTCCCCATCCCGAAAATCCCGGGATTTTTCGGGATTACAAAATCCCGAATGCCGTGATTGAACAAAAAAATCCCGGGATTACAATTTCGGGATTTATTGACATAAATAAAATCCAAAAAATGAGAAAGAAAGATAGAGTCAGTAAAGCCCGACCATATGACACCCTACACCATTGTGTACATCAAAATTCGGGCAGGGTCTTTTATTAGACTTGGGGCCAATTGTGGCCCGATACTCTTATTAAGTGTAAAATAAAACATACGACTACAAAATATTACGTCGATACTAACTATATAATAGTCATTTATGGACCGATCTTCGTAAAATTTGGCACTATCATTTATAAACTTATTGTGTCGAATTTTAACTTGATACTAATATTTAATTAGGATTTATGCCCGTTAAAGTGATTTTCTGAAGAGGGGTATATATGGGAGCTATAGTCAATAATGAACCGATCTTGAAATTTGGCACACATATTTAGAATTATTTGTGGAAAATTTCGTTAAAATATTGCTATATTTAAGGGATTTATGATCGTTAAACCTCGTTTCCGGGAGGACAGTTGTATGGGAGCTAAGTGAAATAATGGACCTATCATAACCAATTTCAATAGGCTTCGTCCTTGGACTATAAAAACCTATGTGCCAAATTTCATCAATTTATGTTCAAAATTGCGACCTGCAGTTTGATTACAAGGTTTACATGAACGGACAGACGGACGGACGAACCAATATTTCTGGATGTTACAAACATCAGCACAAACGCATAATATCCTCCCCACGTATGGTGGTGTAGGGCATAAAAACTTAGCAATACAAAAAAAAAAAAAAAAACAATTTGATTAATACGTCTGCTCTTGTATTGATCACATCTGTATTGTTTTCCATATTGCTGTGGTATCCCTGCAAGCATTTAAATAGTAAAGTCTTTTTCGAAATAGCTCACTACTTCGGCACTTTTAGAAGTGCAATAGAATATTTTGATCAATTTTCCAACAACTAAATATATTAGCATAACAAATTTTATCTTCTAAATGTAACTTTTTTAATCACGATTAGAAGTTGTTTAGATAACAGTTACAATTATGCATAAACAAAAACACTATTTTTCAACACCTTCACTAGCATTTAGAAGATTGTTTTTTATCAATCAACATAATCTGTCGAATTCGACACTCTAAGCTGTTTTATAGTAGAAAGTACGAAAATTTACAAAAACAATACACATTTGATTCGAAATTTTATCATAAAAACATAATTTTGTCGATTGTTTACTTTCCATAATGGAGAAAAAAACAAGAAAAAATAAAATTTCACTCAGTAAAAATATATTTATCAAAGTGATTAGAATTAAAAAAAATATTGCAATTATCAAAAATTATTTTTAAAAGAGTTAGTGTAACCAAAAATTAATTCGTTTTTTACTAAAAAAAAATAAAATAGGATCATAAGGTAATATTATACCATAATTAAAAAAAACTTATCAACATTTCAAAGTTTTGGACAGCCAAGTGAATTTTTTTACGAAAAAATGTTAGTCAGGTTTAAAAATTCTATAGCAATAAAACATTGATTCTATTTGGAAAACGTGTAAAGTTTGCTTAAATTGCTGAAATCACCTTGCATCCTGCAAATATTCGCTCGAAATATTACAATAAAATATTGTTCAAATAAATTTTGTAAGAGTGTAAATCCAAGTACCAGAAAATTACTGTAACTCGAAATTATTAGCTTATTGGTGAATATTTGGATTTTTGTTGTTAATTTTATATTTTTAGTGAAACATTTTGTAAAACAAAAATTTTTATTTTATTTTAAGAAATCTAACAAATTTTTAAACAAAATTATAATTTATACTCGTATTATATATAAAAGATTTGTTGGAATTCGTTGTTTATTATTAAATTTTATTCAAAAGAAGATAAATTTTATTGTAATTTTTATAATATTATTTTCTTCGTTTGGTATTGTAAATATATTACTAGTATTGAATTAAGGTTCAAGAAGTTGAAAAATTTCTCGATTTAATGAGTTTTACTTAAATTTGCTTAATTAATTTGAAACCAACAATCAAATTAAATTCTACATTATATTTTTAAATACTAATTACTAGTTGTGGTAACTGAAAAATTCAATTAACACGCATAAACTCTTAAAAAACTACTTAATAAAAAATATTTAAAAATTTAAATAATAAAAAAACATAATTTAAACATGTATAAGGTAAATCCATTCCTTTTAGTTGTATACATATTTTCATTAAAGTCAGTACTTTATATTTGTGTATTCTAGTTAGCAGATGTAAAGCAAAATCTTTCTGATATGGAAAATGAGAAAAAATTAAAAGACCGTGTTTTTCCCCTTCAGGAATGGCGAACAGATGCGTAATGCTGTCAATTAACTTGGTTTATAATCTCTAGTGTCCAGCAAGTCCCAATATATGTCTTTTGTATACTATTTTACTAACACTGGTCGAATTTGTGTGATTTACACGTTTCAATATATAAGTATATTTTAGACTAAGGCATTCTCAATTTTATGTTTGTACCTCAAATTAAATAAAATAAAAATATGATATAAAAAAAATGCTCCAAACGATTCTTTCAGTACAATCGATTGAATTGTTTTCACTAAACAGTTATACCATAAATTCAGCAATAGAATAGCATTTGCAACCGAATTTCCGATAGTTCTCGGATCCGACATGGTTCGGTTGGCTAAAAATACGGTTGTGGTAAAGAAACTGTTTTTTCTGTGTATTTTCATTTTAAAACGCATTAACATTAACATTTTAGTTGACCTGATTTTTAAGGAAAATATCATGAATTTGAACCTAATACCATTGCAATTCCATTCCTTTCCTTCAAGTGATACCAATACGCTCCAAATAGAACATATCCCAGAAACTCCTATACATCACTAGCATTTTCAACATCTCCTATTCCAACAATTATTGCTATCCCCGAAACTCCTATTTTAAATGGTCCATCAACATTAAATATTAGTTCTGGTAAAAAGAAGCCCACTGTACTTAAAACTATACCTCCACGTAAAACAATATTTGCTTCAAGATTCGCATGAGATACCACAACTGAGGACATTTCGTCATTTTTGCAATCCAAGGTTGATATTTCAACTTTAGATAATATTTCCAGAAATAGAACATCCTTTAAGATTATTGTCCCTGAATATTTTTTTGAACTTATAGTAAATCCTGATATTTGGCCTAAGCATGCTATAATTAGAGAATTTATTTAACAGGACAATGAAAACGTCCGTATTCCTAAAGCTCCTATCCAATCAAAAAACTGAGTATACCTTCCAATTTTAATATAACTTATAAAAATGTTAATGGATTGAATACAAAGCTTTCTAAGATGTATTTTAATAGCTTTTATTTCGAATTGCAAATTGCAGCATTAACTGAAACATGGCTTACTCCTAATACTTTTAACTCTGAGATAATGTGTGACAACTTCCAAATATTTAGACGAGATCGCCTTGGTAAACTAGGTGGTGGAGTCCTAATAGCGGTACCATGTCTTTTCCCTGCAGAAGAAATAAAATTGGAAAACATTTCGGATATAGAAATAATTATAGTAGTAATTAAGATTGGATTCAAATCATTATACATAAGTTTCTCAAATATTCCTCCTAATTCTGGTCCTAACGTATACAATGAGGATCTGTTGGCAATAAAATCTGCTATGGAAAATATTAAAACCACTTATGTTTTTATTTCCCTTGGTGACTACAACTTACCATCTGTACCATTGTTGCCGTTACCTGAAACAGACTTTTTAACTTCTATTTGCCCAAATGTCTGTCGTCCGATTTTTTCCAGTCATTTTTTGAAATTAATCTATCCCAATTAAACCACATCCAAAATAAAAATAACCGTACACTTGATTTAGTGTTTGTGAACAACCCCTTTTTGTTCGATATAACTAGAACAGATCCTTTAAGTTTTCCGCAGGATTGTCACCATCCAACAATTGGTATATTGGTATATTCTAAAGTTGATAAGACATCCAAATTGCATATATCAAATGATCAAAAACTACTCCAAACTGATTTAAATTGCTTTTTCAAATGGTGTGATGAAAACTTAATGGAATTAAACCTCAAAAAATGCAAGCACATGGTTTATTGTAGGCGTACTCCTAATGTATTTGCTTATAATCTTGGGGGAGTTGAGTTAAGTACAGTAAATAGTTTCACAGATTTGGGAGTACTTTTTGATATGAAATTAACGTTTAACTCTCACATTCAAATAACTGCTAACAAAGCAAGTGGCGTACTTTGCTTTGTTAAGAGCTGGGCAAAAGAATTCAAAGATCCTTATGTCACCAAATGTCTGTATACATCCTTAGTAAGCTCAATTTTGGAATTTGTATCCGTTATCTGGGATCCTTATTACAACATTTATATAAATAAACTGGAATCTGTTCAAAAACAATTTTTGTTGTTTTGTCTTCGTGGATTAAACTGGAATCCAAATATTCGCCTTCCACTATACCGAAGTCGATTTGCTCTAATCAGGCTGCCAACGCTAAAAGTAGAAGGACGGTTTCTAATATATCATTTATAACAATGCAAAAAAAGGCTTTAATAACTACTATATAGATTTGATGAATTATGGTTCCAGTTGTCCAAATTTTAAATTCTATGGAAAGGTTTTTTTTTTAAATTTTTATGTAAAATTTATAAATTCTTTAGACGTTTTTCCAATAGTTTCAAAGTTATGAAAATAATTGTTAGGCAAAAAATATAAAGTTAGTAAAAAAAAATTTAAAAAAAAGCGAGAATGTTATATTCGGCTTTGCCGAATCTATATACCAACCATCAACTTTTCCAAATTTTACTTTATATAGGATGTAGGCGGTAAGGTAGGTGACCACGCCAATTTTTTTTTGCGAGTTTACATTGATCCTTGAACTATTTGTACAAAATTTCGTTGACATTTCACCTTATATGGGAGGTGGGCGATAAAGTGGGCAGACCACGCCCATTTTTGGTTTCCAAGTTTATATCGACCCTAAAACTATTTATACAAAATTTCGTTGTCGTACATGCTTTTGTTTCAGAAATATCTGCATAAAAGTATGAAACGGACATTCTGTGTTTCTAGTTTTTAGCCCATAACATTTATTAACCGATGACCATTTTCAATATCAAACAAACCTTATATAGGATAAATATTTGTGCCAAATTTCATCCTACTACGTTGTCCCGTTCGAGCCCTATCCTGCTCCCAACAGACGGACATAGCTAGATCGACTCAGAATCTAATCAGGACCCAGAAATATATACTTTGTGGGGTTTTAAACGATTTTTCGACATGTTACATACGGAATGACAAAATCAATATACCCCCATCTTTTTGATTCACATGATATGTAGCTTCACTACACATAAAAAAATTAATACTCTCAGCAGTTTTCGATTTTTCCAAATTTTTATACCCACGATCAAAAAGATTTTTTCAAAAATTTTTGTAAATTTAGTTTAAGTTGTTTTTGAGCTATGACAACATAAGTGGAGAAATGTCTCAAAAAACTAAAATTTTGAGAAAATGAGCGAATTCACTTAATTGCGAATAAATTCGAAAAGAATCAATATATTTTTATGATTGATATCTCATTTTGTTGCTATTACATTTGGCTTTGCGATAAATCAATAAATCTGAACAGTTTTTGCCGTTTTCGATTTTTAATGATTTTTTTAAAACAAAAAAATGTTTGCGTAAAAAATATATTTTTTGTTTCATTTTTTTTATTATAACTCCGAAACTACTGAGCCGATTGAAACTCAACATATAAAGGGATTAAAGGTTGTATAAATTTAAATTTTTGTACGTTTATTTTAATAATATCAGACTAACATTTTTTTGAGTTATCATTAATTATGTGGAGAAATGTCTAAAAAAATTTATAATTTTACTTAAAAATTTAAAAAAAAACCTCTCCATAGAATTTAAAATTTGGACCATATTTGTACTACTGGAATAGGGTTTGGGGTTTCCCGTGATATTTTGTTTCCCGGGAAACGGGAATGAAAAATTCAATTTCCCGGGAATTTCCGGGAATCCCGGGAAACTTAAAATATAAGAAAAAAGCAATGATTTTTTATAAAGAATGTTATTTTTTTATTCAATACTATAATAAATAATATAATAAATCACATTCATGATTAACTAACAGAAAATAAAACAATATTGTATGACTTCCAATTTAAAATTTAAAAAATTTTAAATATTTCATGCAAATAAAATAAGTGCCTATTGTAAGCGAAGGTTCCAAATATTTAATTCAAAATCGAATTAAATTTATTATCTTAGTAATTTCTTTGAAGCATTCATAACAATTCAATTTATAGACTTAAATTCTTTGACTTCGCAATAATTAATTGTTTAAAGAATGCACTACCAATTATACAATTCAAGCTTAAAAAATACTTTGAATCATTAAAGTTTTTTTCTATTTAAATCTTATACGAATTAAAGAAAATATATTAATATTTCCTTTAAATTTGCAGAAGATTTGATTTAACAAAAATTCAATGATTTCTTTATAAAATGATTCAGTAGAACTATGATTTTTAGAATAGCGTTATGGAATAAAAATCATTATTTAATTAAAAACTGTATACTTCAGATTTTTAACGTAAATAGATTTTCATTCTAAAAACTAAAAAAAAATATAAATCATCATCTATGACATAAATTTCAGTATAAATAGTTTTTTCTTATCGTTTTAATTCGTTATAAAACATAAATCTAAAAACTTTTAAAGTTGGTTCTCAACAATATTTTGTGGTCAATTGATATAGTGTTCGGAAATCTGATAAAAATGAGTTTTCATTTGAAAGATATTGTTAATCATTTCAAGACGAACATTTTTGAAAAATAAAATACATTCGTAGTTTTATATATTTACACGTTTTAAATTTTAATTTTGAAAAAGTTGCGGAATATATTTCTGATGTTAAAAGAAAAGTTGTTGTCGATTTTTCATTTGAAAATTTTTACATATTTCAAAATTAATAATTTATGTTTATTATTGCCAAAAATAGTCCAAAATCGTGCTTTTAAGATAGTATAAAATCATGTGATACAAACTGGACTTTAATATGTCGAAAATATCTAAAGATTTTGGCAAAAAAAAATGTGAAAAAACCTTTCAGAGCTAAGAGATTTAAATGAAGTTTGAAAATGGTACATCACCATTAAAATGATTAAAAGATTATAGCAATATATAGTTAAAAGTTGGTGTACTTGAACTGTGAATTGACAAAATAAATAGTGTTTTTCCTAATGAAAAGTCGTCAAATAGGAATTTTCATCAGCGCACCGATGAAATGTTTTTGAATAATATAAAATATCACTTGTATCAAATTTCATGTATATATATTTTGTATTAACATCAAAAATTGCTTTAGTAAGTAATGTGTTTATAATATAAACTTTATATTAATGTAAAATTTTCACTGAGGCGATACTAACAGTGATATTTTTGCTATAGGATTATAAAACTACGTGAATATTAAATTTCCCGTTTTCCCGGGAAAATTTAAAAAAATAAATTCCCGGGAATTCCCGATGAAAAATTTACGGTAATTCCCGGAATTTCCCGCCCGGGAATTCCCGGACCCCAAACCCTATACTGGAACCACAATACATCAAAATTGTAAAATGGTTTTTCAAGACTTAAAATTTTTTTTCGATTTTGTAGCCTTGTGTAATAGACCTTCTTCAAGGAAAATAAATAAATAAATAAATAAATGAATGAATGAATGAATGAATGAATGAATGAATGAATGAATGAATGAATGAATGAATGAATGAATGAATGAATGAATGAATGAATGAATGAATGAATGAATGAATGAATGAATGAATGAATGAATGAATGAATGAATGAATGAATGAATGAATGAATGAATGAATGAATGAATGAATGAATGAATGAATGAATGAATGAATGAATGAATGAATGAATGAATGAATGAATGAATGAATGAATGAATGAATGAATGAATGAATGAATGAATGAATGAATGAATGAATGAATGAATGAATGAATGAATGAATGAATGAATGAATGAATGAATGAATGAATGAATGAATGAATGAATGAATGAATGAATGAATGAATGAATGAATGAATGAATGAATGAATGAATGAATGAATGAATGAATGAATGAATGAATGAATGAATGAATGAATGAATGAATGAATGAATGAATGAATGAATGAATGAATGAATGAATGAATGAATGAATGAATGAATGAATGAATGAATGAATGAATGAATGAATGAATGAATGAATGAATGAATGAATGAATGAATGAATGAATGAATGAATGAATGAATGAATGAATGAATGAATGAATGAATGAATGAATGAATGAATGAATGAATGAATGAATGAATGAATGAATGAATGAATGAATGAATGAATGAATGAATGAATGAATGAATGAATGAATGAATGAATGAATGAATGAATGAATGAATGAATGAATGAATGAATGAATGAATGAATGAATGAATGAATGAATGAATGAATGAATGAATGAATGAATGAATGAATGAATGAATGAATGAATGAATGAATGAATGAATGAATGAATGAATGAATGAATGAATGAATGAATGAATGAATGAATGAATGAATGAATGAATGAATGAATGAATGAATGAATGAATGAATGAATGAATGAATGAATGAATGAATGAATGAATGAATGAATGAATGAATGAATGAATGAATGAATGAATGAATGAATGAATGAATGAATGAATGAATGAATGAATGAATGAATGAATGAATGAATGAATGAATGAATGAATGAATGAATGAATGAATGAATGAATGAATGAATGAATGAATGAATGAATGAATGAATGAATGAATGAATGAATGAATGAATGAATGAATGAATGAATGAATGAATGAATGAATGAATGAATGAATGAATGAATGAATGAATGAATGAATGAATGAATGAATGAATGAATGAATGAATGAATGAATGAATGAATGAATGAATGAATGAATGAATGAATGAATGAATGAATGAATGAATGAATGAATGAATGAATGAATGAATGAATGAATGAATGAATGAATGAATGAATGAATGAATGAATGAATGAATGAATGAATGAATGAATGAATGAATGAATGAATGAATGAATGAATGAATGAATGAATGAATGAATGAATGAATGAATGAATGAATGAATGAATGAATGAATGAATGAATGAATGAATGAATGAATGAATGAATGAATGAATGAATGAATGAATGAATGAATGAATGAATGAATGAATGAATGAATGAATGAATGAATGAATGAATGAATGAATGAATGAATGAATGAATGAATGAATGAATGAATGAATGAATGAATGAATGAATGAATGAATGAATGAATGAATGAATGAATGAATGAATGAATGAATGAATGAATGAATGAATGAATGAATGAATGAATGAATGAATGAATGAATGAATGAATGAATGAATGAATGAATGAATGAATGAATGAATGAATGAATGAATGAATGAATGAATGAATGAATGAATGAATGAATGAATGAATGAATGAATGAATGAATGAATGAATGAATGAATGAATGAATGAATGAATGAATGAATGAATGAATGAATGAATGAATGAATGAATGAATGAATGAATGAATGAATGAATGAATGAATGAATGAATGAATGAATGAATGAATGAATGAATGAATGAATGAATGAATGAATGAATGAATGAATGAATGAATGAATGAATGAATGAATGAATGAATGAATGAATGAATGAATGAATGAATGAATGAATGAATGAATGAATGAATGAATGAATGAATGAATGAATGAATGAATGAATGAATGAATGAATGAATGAATGAATGAATGAATGAATGAATGAATGAATGAATGAATGAATGAATGAATGAATGAATGAATGAATGAATGAATGAATGAATGAATGAATGAATGAATAAATAAATAAATAAATAAATAAATAAATAAATAAATAAATAAATAAATAAATAAATAAATAAATAAATAAATAAATAAATAAATAAATAAATAAATATTCCTAAACATTTACTGACTTCATATTATTTAATTTTGTTACTCATTAAAAATTAATGTTGTAATGAAATCTAGAATTACGACAAGAAACTATTTGTTACGACTTCCTGGATGAAGAATAAAAAATAAAGTTGTTACAAAGTAATTTTTCAATCAGTTTTAAATTTTTAACTGCTTTGAAAATGGTTTGTTTATGAAAACTATGAAATTAAAATTTCTAAACTTTGAAAAACAAATGATTTCATAGAGAATAAATAAAAAAAAAAATTAAAAATTTCAAATATTTTGGTAACATTTTCAAAAATTTTAAGCTTAAACATGTATATATTTTCTATCTTAGTATTTCGACAACTAATAATCAGCGAAAAAGGGTTCCGGTTAAAAATTTTTCGTTTATATAGCCATAACAAACTATTTTTTGCTGATAACTACACATTTCGAAGATGTATTTAAATTTTTTAAATTAAATGTTGTTCAACCAAACAATCACTTTGGGTCATTTCTTCAAAGTTAAATAAATTTTTTTCCGAAAACTACTTTACTTTAAACTGTAGTTTAGTACTTAAAAAAATTTCAATTTTATTTATTTTGATTTTCTTTATTTTCTTTGTATAAAATGTAATGTTTTTTATATGTACATATTTTTAGTTTTGTTTATATTTTATTAACTTATTATGTAATTAAATAATTACATTTTTATTAATTGAAGTTTTAAATTTCATTAACTTTTTATTATTATTCAAAGATTTTCAAAAAAAATGTTTATTTAAAATCTTTATCTAAGTAAATAATCAGTAAAAAATATTGACTTAATAAATACTTATGGTCTTTTTATCCTCCAGTTAGAACTACAAACATTGTTTTAATTATTATAACCAAGATTTAATGAGAAGTAAAAGTTTTACTGCTACTCGTATATTCATAATTAAAATTTTTAATTTATCAAAGCTTAATAGGAAAATATACCATACAAATTTAATTTAAAAAAATTATAAATTTTTATTATGAATGAGGTCTTTAAAATGTTTTAAATTCGAGCAAGTTTTGAATATATGTACTTTAGGGTGGCCCTCTTTTATATGGAGGAAAATAAAGGTTTTTAAATTTTCAGTCTCACCCCCTAGAAATGTTCGAATAGCCCAAAAACTATAAAATACAAAGTTTTAGATTGATTGAAACAAATTTAGAGGTGGCTCAATGCGATTGAAATATTACAATTTTTAGTTTTTTTTATTTATTCAACCATAACTAATTCATTATATCTAAAATGTTGCTCGTTTTCATCTTTTTGAATTCCACAGTTTATTACCTTTCTAAAATGACCAAAATGAAGAAAATTGAACAACTAATAATATCATAGTTATTAAAATCAATTTACGTAAAACACGTAATTTTCGACCAAATACACACCAGTAAAATAAGACTTCACGTGTGATCTGCGTAAGATATTCACGGTCAAAGTTCACAAAAATCTCTTGGTTTGCATATAACTTACCTACGTATTTTTCACTATTACAACAATTTTGGATAATAGAATTATTTACAGCGTATATAAAACGTCAATAGGGAACTACAGTGTTGGAGAAAATAACAGGGACAACCATTACTTTCGCAAACATATGCAAGCAGTTTCTTTATATTAAGACTGTCTTTGAGGGTCCCGCTATTTAACTGTTCCGAAAATAACGGAATTTCATTATTTGTTTACTTTTTCTTTCTTTTATTTTATATTTATTTGCAAAAAAAAAAAAAAAAATCAGTAAAGTTATAATTTCAATTGGAAAAAATAATAGGGACGCACTACAAAAAATTACCATTAGTCAATAAAAATGATTATTTTTAACATAAACATATTAAAAATCCGTAAAGCAATGTTTATGTGATTAATTTAATCATATTGGTTTCGTGTTAATGATTTATGTCTTCGGTAAATAAATTTCAAAATGGGTCGTGGTGTTCATTGTACTGAATCTGAAAAAAAATGTTATTCTTAAATTAAATTCGGACGGGTTATCAATTAGAAAAATTCCACAGATAATGAAGTGTTCCAAAACTGAAGTATTCAATGCCATTCATTCAAAAAAAGTCATGAAAGTAGAGGTAAATAGCGTAAAATGTCAGCGCGTTTTGACCAACGCTTAGTTCTACTTTCCAAAAATAACCCCTTTATGTCATCAAATAGCCTTAAAAATGAATTGTGTGCTTCAGTTACAAGTCGAACAATAAGAAATAGGCTACAGGAAGTCGGTTTAATGGGACGCAGTCCTAGATAAGTACCACTGTTGAGCAAGAAAAACATACAAAAAAGGTTGGAATTTGCCAGGCGACATCTGTGCCGTAAAAACTGGAACAACGTACTATGGTCAGACGAAAAAAAAGTCAATTTATTTGGATGTGACGGAAAATCATTTGTACGTCGTCCTGCAAATGCTGAATTTGATCCAAAATATACCAAAAAAAAAACCGTCAAACTCGGTGGTGGTTCTATAATGCTATGGGGATGATTTTCGGCCTCTGGAGTTGGTCCAATAGTTGGAATTCAGGGTAAAATGAATGCTGCTGACCATATAGACATTCTCCAGAATAAAATGCTTCCATTTGCTGAGGATGAAATGCCACTAAATTCATGTAGGATAATGATCCGCTAGAATCGTCGAAACATGGTTTCAGCAGAATGTGGTGCCTGTAATGGAGTGACCGTCCCAACAACCGGTCTTAAACCCCATTAAGCATCTCTGGGGAGTCCTCAAAAGTAAAATTAGTAGCTTTAAATCAAAAAATAAACAAGAGTTGTGGGAAAAAAAATCAAGAAACCTGGTACTCAATTCCGCCCGAGGTATGTGCGAATCTTGTGGGATCTATGAAACGCCGTTGTCAGGAGGTTATAAAAATGAAAGGATCTTCAACAAAGTATTGGAAAAGTATTTGGAAATTATGATAATGTTAAAAAAATTAATTATTTTTCCCAAAACATTATTTTTTCCAGGCCTTTTTTTAAAAAATATATTTTTTGGCAGAACTAGTTCCTTATTTTTGCTTTATAAGTTAAAATATTTGAAGTTATTTAATTTTATGTATATACTTTTTAATATTTATGGAAAAGTAAATAAAAAAGTAAGAATATATTGAAAAATTAGAGTGCCCCTATTATTTTTTCCAACACTGTATATGCCAAGTTTCGTTTCTCTCCTTCAAATTTTGTTGAAATTTTATTTTTCGGGGTCTATTTGCCCGAAATTTACGTGTTTTTTTGGTAATTTTATTTTAATAACTTTTATATTACTAGTTATCTAATCTTCTTGATTTTAGGAATTTCAGAAAGCTCATAATGTGTGAAATTCAACAAATAAACCCAGAAAATTGCATTTTAAATAATTTTTATGGTCGAGGAAAGAAAGAAAAGTCATTATTTTCAAGATTTTGATCTCTTTGAGCCACCTCTTAATTTTTTTCAATCAGTTCAAAACTTGGCTAGGATAGTCGTAAAACTACTATCCGAACATTTCCAGGGGGTGAGAACCTAAATCTGAACAGTTTTTGTAATGAGGGCCCCCCTAATGTACCTAAATATTTTAAATTTAATCATTTATATTGTTACCTAAAGTTATAAATCATTATATTGTATTATCCTCCCCAAATCTTTTTAGTTTTATTATTATATATATATATTATTTTACACATATATTTTATTTACGGAATTTAATTTTTGGTCCGTATTTATCCACAAAATTTATATCAAAATTTCCATTATTACAAGTTACTTTTGCTCTACAAATATTTCCAATCGGAAGTGTAACTATATCGACACACCGGGAAGTTGATATGCGTCGCTTTTTGTATCGAGTTCTGATCTACTTAGTAACACCGTTTGGGAAGAACTGTGACACTAAGCGATAGTTCCTTTTGAGTAGGGATGCCAATCCCGAAATCCCGATCCCGAAAATCCCGGGATTTTTCGGGATTTCAAAATCCCGAATCCCGGGATTGGACGAAAAAAATCCCGGGATTTCATTTTCGAGATTTAGTGTCATAAATACAATCCAAAAAATTAACTCTAAGCAATACAAAACATCAAAATATTAACAGAAATTTTTCAAAAATATATTAAAAATCGATTACGAAGATTAGAACATTATAGGTCTGTTCGTTTGTATGCTATTCTTACTAGTATTTTTATTATTGTAAGTATTTTACTCGAAAAGCATTTCTGTGCACATAAAACTAGTAAAAGTTATAAACATTTCAAGAGAAAATAATTTTCTATTTTGCTATACATATTTTACTTGAATATTTTGTACGAGCAAGACTAGTAAAATATTTTATTTTCATTTTCCTATTGAATTTTAATTTAAAACGTTATTTTAATTATTAATACATATTGATTTGTATTAAATAATATGTATTAATAATATCTGGAAAGACATTTGTATGGAAGACGAAATAATGAACAAATGTTGGATTATACAAGTTCTAGGACCAAATTGCGTTAAATCATCTTCCAAAATGGATAGACATTAACTACTGATGATATTCAACAAAGCTAAAAATCATACTTATCATTAGCTAATGAAATTTTATAAGAAAAAATATCTGCAAAAGAACATATGCCCGTATTTTTGAGATATTTCCAAATTTCCGTTTAATACAAGTAAGAAAAAAAAATAAATAAATAAATAATAAAAATTTAACTTTTTATTTACCCTAAAATTTATTTTATTATTTTCGGTTTTATAACTTTTTCAAGTAAAAGCTTGGTTTTTAGATTTATTTTTTAAATATCTCTTTTATTTAACTAGTTTTACTAAAATTTCAAACGAACAAACCTTATGATTTATTTTTAATTTTAGAAATTTATTCGTATTTAAATTTCTTTAATTAAAATATGTATAAAAAAATTGTTTTTTTTCCATATATTTAAAATGTGTTTTTATATGAAATATAAATCCCGATCCCGAAAAATCCCGAAATCCCGAAAAATCCCGGGATCCCGAAAAATCCCGGGGTCCCGAAAAATCCCGGGATCCCGGGATTTGAAATTATAAAATCCCGAATCCCGGGATTTGCAAAATCCAGTCCCGTTTGGCATCCCTACTTTTGAGTAATGCTTTAGTGGGGATTGGAAGATTCGAATTAGCACCTTTCATTAGACGAGTTTTACATAATTATAAGAATGCCTAATTCGAATCTTCCAATCCCAACTAAAACGTTACCCAAATAGAACTATCTCATAGTGACACAGTTCTTCCTGAACGATGTTACTTAGTAGATCAGAATTCGATAGTAAAAACGACGCATATCAACTTCCCGGTGTGTTGATATAGTTACACTTGCGATAGAAAATGTTTGCAGGGATTGTTTTTGTTGCTTAGATTTTTTCCTGCCTTCGTGTGAGTTAAAATACAATTGTGTTAGTCTATTTTGTACTTGTAATCAGAGTACTTGTCAGTCACAACAAACTCATACAAGAGAAAACATATCGACATTAATATCCATCCATCCTTTTAACTGGATTGTATGTAACTGACTGACTGACTAACTGGATGGTATGTATGATTTTGCTATGACTGTCTGTATGGCGGGTATTTGTTTGCGTTGTCAAGCGTAAATTTATTAAATATTGTGGCATACGTATACAAGTTGATACGCCTGTGTGTATTGTGTCTATTTATATCTTGGTATAAGTACCTATGGCACCCACTCCCACCACTTGTTGTTGTCTGTTGCGATAATGTACACATACATATATTCTCAAAAATCCATACGTATGTCTATAGATATTTTAAATACCCGATAGTTCTTTCGATAGCGATTTGTTTTTTTAATAAACAGTTTCTCAAAATTTGTGTAGCAGCATTATCCTTTTGTGAACTGGGTCGAAAATCTTAAATCTTAATAAATTTAATGCGTGTCTTAGAGTCAGACTTGACTAATTATAATTACTTACCTGTTATCAATAAATAATTAGTGGTGATTCTTTTACACTAGACAACTTGACTAGTTTAATAATCATTCCACGAACCACAGGGTTCATTTGCGCATACTATATGTATGGTATGTACGAATATGTATGCATTTATAAGTAGTATATAAAATTCATATACAATGGGTTTTTTTTTTTCTATTTCAAGTTGTTATTTTTTCACTTGTTTATTTATTTATTTATTTACTATTTCTTTACTTTTTTTTTCTTGCTGTTTTCTTTTATTTTTAATACACTAAATTTATTTATTTTTTGCTTGTATTTTCATGTTTCTTTTTTTATTCTATTTGTAAGTGAAGAATGAATACCAGTGAGTGAATTTACGCTCATTTTAGCTGTCTTTGTTGTTTACATTTTTACAATACGTAGACACCACATCCTTATCTCAGTAAGTAAATTCGTAAGAGTAACGTGTTTATGACAATCTTATTATTATTTCTGTTTAGTCTTCTTTCGGCTAAAATAAAGGAAATGACAACAACAAATAAATAACAAACAAACAACATGATGATACACATCATAAATAATGAATAGATATGAATATGAAAAACAGAAAATATAATAAAATACAAAATACAAGCGAAAAACAAGTAAGAAAGATATTGCAGGTCAAATCCGATCATATAATACCCCACACCATTGTGTATGTACATTAAAATTAAGGGAGGGGTCTTATATGAAACCTGGGGTCAACTGAGGACCGATACTTTTATTAGTGTAGTTTATATTTCCATGAAACAAAGGTAGGCATTACATTATGTTATTTGTGCACTTTAGGATGTGTGTTTAATATGGACCAATCCTCACAAAAATTGGTACTGCGATTTTATTTATATATTTATATGGAAGCTATGGGTAATTATAGACCGATCTTCATGAAATTTGACAAACAGATATTTATGTACCTATATAAAACATATATATGCCGATCTTAACCAAATTTTTAATAGGATTGATATGTGTACCAAATTTTCTGTAGTTTGATTACATTATTTACATAAACAGACATCCTCCAACCGACTCAGAAAGAAGTTTTAAGCTAATTGGCATACATTATAGTCTTAATATTTTTGGTTGTTACAAACATCAGCACTTATGTTACTGGTGGTGTAGGGCATTAATAAAACTAAATATTCAAATCTCATCACGAGTATTATAATATTGGAATATATAAAGGATATGAAAATGTAAATTAAGATACAGATGTACCCAACAGCTACACATTAGCCCCACGTTTACTATTATGTGTAGCACTATGTACCAAATTTATTGAGACAAATTTAATACAGGAATATCATTGAAATTATTGTCAATTGACTTCCTTTACATTACCGTCACTAGCCAGTTAATCAATAAAAAGTGGAAAAAACTCTATTCCCTTATTTTTTTAATCATTCATTAAGAGAATTCATAAATACTTTAATGAGATTTTTTAACACAAAATTACATACAATAATAACATTTAAATTAATAAATAAATAAAGATAACATTTTAAAGAAATAAATCCAAATTCTTCTTAATTAAAAAATCAAATGTTGAAGCGTTTAAATATCATATATAGACACAGTGGGACGGAAACAAACTGAAAAACAGGAAAGTTATTTATAAAAAATAATAATAAATTATATACATATTATTTATAAATATATACATACATTCAGATATTTTAAAATAGATTTAAATTGGAATTGCAGGGTCGATAAAGCTTTCAAAAGGTCCAATAAATTGTTTTTTTTTTTAATTACACATAGGACTTGTCTTCACCGCACCCTCGAATTACATGTTGGTTTATTAACGAAAATTTTTTGAAATTTTGAGGGTGTAATTTTCTTATAAAAATTCACAATTAAGATGAATATAAGACGAACAGGTCTATTATATACGTCCCATATAAAGTAAATATTAGCTATCGTATTAAACGGGCTTACCTAGTATATTTTACATATTATATTCTTTAAGCAATTTATAATCGTATTCTGAACTTTGTAAAAATGACAAAATTATTATTTTTTGTACATTTATACATTAATTTTTTTTTTATTATTTTTTATATATTTATAGTTTTATTATAGTCATAAAGATATGGATTTAGTTTAAAAAATAAAAATGGAAATATTTATATCTTTGTAGTCATTCGACTTTAGAATAAAAATGTTTATGTTGTTTCATACAATTTTTCAATCCCACTGTATGTATGTAATATACATATTTTTGTAAACTATATCATCACCTCATTATTATCAAGTGTACCACTTAAACACACGTTTATTTATTTATGATTTACACAGATTGTTTTTATTTTGTTATCCTTCGTTGTTGTTGTTGTTTTTTTTTTCATTTTATTTATTATTTTTATTTTTATCTCTTACACTTGTTTTACTTTGAATTCTATGTGAATTTCCTTATTTATACAACTTAAAATTCAGGTGTAAATTTTCATTTATTTGATGCTGTTCTTGTATTTTCATCATCATCATCATCGTTGTTGTTTTACTTATATTAACTTCATCTTTATGGCTCATAATAATATTAATTCATCACTCCGATACCAGATATGAGCCAATGTAGAGTAACATGTGCACATGTGTGTGTATATGAATTACACCGTCATGACGCTTCATTTATTTGTATGTGTGAGTTATATGAATGGATCATGTGTTGTTCTTTACAAACAATATTTCAATTTCTTTTAATTCTATCATACCGTCACTCTCATATCTTTCCAAATAAAATGTTGTTGAATTCTCATTTGAAAACAGTAAAGGCAATGGTGCATCATTGCGATAACAATGATAATGAAGATAACAAGTCAAGTGTTTGTTTAACTAACCGTTTGATGCTATTAAAGTATTAAAGAAAGTTTATACACACATTTTTTTGGTAACAAATTATAGCAATTTCCATTTTTGCTTTTAAATATTTTTAATTTTTTTTATGTAGGAAGCACTGTTGCTAGTATAGCCTTTTTAAAGATAAATCTAACCTTTTAAGGATAAACCTAGCCTTTTTATTTTGCTTTTAGCCTCAAAATTTTCGTATTAGTTTCTGGATTTTTTCTAGCCTGTTTTGATTTTTAAAATTGCCTTAAAAAGTTAAAAATGTTAGTAAGGACTGCACACGAAAAAATCCGTGCATGCTCTTGGACTTATAACTTTTGAAGCAGTGAAAATTAAATAATTCTGTTAACTGGTTTACATTTTTCATTATGCTCACTAGCCATGTGCTAAGTTTCATGGTTATAGCAAAACTAGTTTTTCTTAAAATGGAAATTGAACAAAAAACACCTAAACACATAACTGAAATTTTTCATAAAATCTTACATCGCACAGTGGGGCAGAATCGAAATTTTTTGGAAATAAATCTGTAACTTCTGATCGGCTGGTTGGATTTGCATGAAATTTGGTACAGATATACTAGAGGAGTGTGCAATGTCCTATTTATCTTTTATCGTTTTTGAGTTGTTTGCATTTGAATTTTTAAGTACCTCAATTTTGCATGTTCTTGGTCCAGTTTTTGTCATATATATCCTATTGTTTCCGACCGATCTCATTTATTTTTACTTTAGCTAATTAAAGAACAAAATTATCTATTCAATAAAAGAAATCTAAAGTCGATATCTTTACCGAGTTCAAAAATAAGCGAATATGAATTTGAAAATTGCAAAAATTACGCCTTTTTGTGTTTTTTGGCCGAAAAAGTATCTTCAATATTTTTTCTCTACAGTAAAATTTTCTTTAAAAACATATAACAATTTTATACTTTTCTGAAAGGTATCTTCATGGAGATGGCTTTAAAATAAAAAACAAGCCCAATAGCTTAAGTGGTCAAGGTACACAACCTCTCGAATTCGACACATTTTATATGTAAGTTTTGAATTTAGTCTATATTTTCTCAAATCCCAAAGCACGAATCGGCAAACGGAATGCAGTTTAAAAATCTGCAATATGTTGGTAAAAGTTTTCAATAAAATCTACGGGACTTCGGAAAAATGTGGATTTTATAGCCCAAAATGTGAAAAAACACATTTTTGGGATTTTCGGCGTTTTTTGGGAATTGTGGGATTCCTTTTCCAAAAATCTTAAAGTTTTTTTCAGATCCCTGAAAGATCTGTTCGGTCCCCCTTCCAAACTTAATGTTGTACACTCCTTTTCTATATCTATACCAAATTTCATGCAAATCCAACCAGCCGATCAGAAGTTACAGATTTATTTCCAAAAAATTTCGATTCTGCCCCAATGTAGCAGAGGAGTATACAATGTTAAGTTTGGAAGGGGGACGAACAATGTTAAATCGACTCAGAAAGTGATTCTAAGCCGATTAATATACATTAATCCTAGAATATTAACGTTATTTTTACCACTTTTTTATTTGCCTCTATACTAATAATTCAAACGACGAAAAGTATTTTATTTTTGCATTTATATATGTAAAAGCACCTGATATATATGTAAAAGCACCCTATAAACGTTAGCACAAACGCATAATACTCTCCCCACCTATTGAGGTGTAGGGTATATTTTCTTTACTAATTTAATGGAGAAATCGATTATTATTATAATTATTGTTAAATATACTTCATAAGCCAAAGAAACTATTCATGACTATAATTTTAAAAAAATTATCTTTCTTCTGTCCTTATTTTTAAGCTATTAAAGTTAAAGGTAAAACGGAAAAGCTAACGATGACAGCGCTCCATAGATGTCAACTTCTTACTTTCTTCTTATTTCACATAATTATAAATTATAAACCAGGGATGGAAACCCTATTATTCAGACATGAACACCTACCAATTATATTTTTAAGCCTCCAATGGAACTATTATACAGAATAGATTATTGTCGAACATTTTGCATAAAATAATAAGATTAATTTATCTTTTGGTATTATTTTCGGGCGTGTTTTCTTTTTTTCAAATAAACTATTTTTGAGTAAAATGGAAAATCTTGGGATAAAGTGGAATATATAAAAAATTACATTTTTAAATATATTTAGCGTTTATCAAATATATTTAATTTATTTTTGTATTTACAAGTAGTGCTGTGCAAGTATTGAGTATTAGTATCGAGCACCGAGTATTTGCACGCTTTTTTTGGGTACTCAATACTGTAAAGTAGTTACTCAATACTTTCAGAGTTTAATTTTTTAATGATATATTAAAAATATAAAAGCTGAAATACAATTTTGTTTAAAGATACAAGTAAAACTTTAAATATATGAACATAATTTTTTTTACTAATTTTTATTAAAGTTGAATTTAAAGTTTTTATTTATTTTGTGTTTTGTATAAACAAATTTACAAAATTTCATAATAATAGTTAAATATATTTGTTTTAATTTTAAATAAAACATATATTAAAAATTTTATTTTTTAGTATCGAATACTCAAAAGTAGTATAATTAGCCAGCACTATTTACAAAGCCACACAAATATCAAAATTCCAATAAGTGATGAAAACAGATAATAACTGATAAAACTAATAGAAAATTATAATAAAAATGTATAAAAATAAGCAGTTAATTCTCGTATTTAGAATAACCTAATTCATAGGTGTAAAAAATGGCTATATTTTCTCATACTTCAGACCATTTGCAGAAGTTTTATCATACCAAGTACATACAGCGGTTGTCTGTTACTGTTAAATTATTTTCCATTTCTGAAAAATTTTAAAACTCAGTTATTTAAAAAAGTGTTTTTTACCAAAATCATAAATTTATTTATTTCATATTATATATTAACGTAAAAAAAAAAGTCAAATTCACAGGAAGCAGCTTATTTGATGCAAGGTATTGCAAATAAAAAAATTGTACTTTTGTTATTTTATAATGTAATTTTTTATAAAAATTAGTATTTTCAGCGATTCTTTGCTTGAAATATGGTGATTTCTGATATTTTTTTCTAATAACGCCCATAAATTTTCAATCACGCTCAAGTCGGGAAACTGTGCAGGTGGTTCCATTAAATGGGGACAGTTCCATATAAGCCAGTTTTGAACAACATTGGATTTATGTTTTGGGTCATTATCTTGGTAAAAACGAAAGTTGCTTCTCAGACCCAATTTTTCCACACTCTAAACCAAATTTTCTCTTAGAATGTTTAAATACATTGTCTTATCCATGTTTCTTTCGATGAAAACTAAATTTCCGACACCTGTTGCGGCCATACAAGCCCAGACCATAACATTTCCTCCGCCATGTTTAACTGTTGCGCGAAGGTTCTTTGTTTGGAGCTGTGTATTTGGTTTCCGCCATACAGAAGACCTTCCATCTGAGCCAAATATATTAAATTTAGACTTATCTGAAAATCTAACGGATTCCAGAATTCTAGTCCTTTTGAAATATGGCTGGTAGCGAAAGCTAATCGTGAACTTTTATTTTTTGGACTTATGAAAGGCTTCTTCTGTGATACTCAACCATGAAAGTTATGTGATCGTGAAACACGACGAATTGTAGATGCACTACATGCCTTTCCAATACCAGTGACAACTTCATCTGCTATTTTTTGCGCTGATAATCTTTTCTTTAACTTTTCTCACAATCCACCGTTCATCACTTGCAGAAAAGATCTTGTTAGGAGCAGTTTTGCCTTTATTTTGAATTCTATTTTCCTTTGAATACCGCTCTATTATATGCTGTACTGTAGATGATGGCAAATTTAATATTTCTGCAATTTTTCTTTACGTTTTTCCACTTTTAAAATGATGAATAACTATACTATAACATATTCAACAAAAACCGCCTTAACGTTCTCAAACTCCAAAAAATAGAATAAAAATTACACAAACCTTGAAAGTAAATGACAGTATAAAGAAAATTAATATTTAAATGCATTACATTTTTGCAAATAACGGTATTATTCCAAGGAAAGATTCCTTGCATCAAATAAGCTGAGTAATTAAAAATCAGAGTACTTTTTGTTCTTGTCATTTTTTTTTAATAGTGCAAAAGATCATATAAAAGAGTAATTTTTTTTAAGAGCCTATAATGCTCATTAATGAGTTTTTTGTTTCTCTTTAATATTATAATTACTTTATGAGTTATAGCGATTTTACTTTTTCAGAAATGCTTGCATCAAATAAGCTGACAACCACTTTATGTATTTTTATAGCATCCACAATTTAAGCGATTTTAAAAACAAGATATGTTGGTTCTAGGGATTTTTAGTCGTATCTCTATGGTGCTTATTGAGTTATTTCCCTATGTTTTTTTGCTTTTAATGAGGTAGCAAACTTTTGATGTTTTATTAGATTTTCTTATAAGGGGATTTCTTCAAATTCATTTACTATTGGAGATCAAAAAATTTATTATTATTTTTTTTTAATGGCACATCAAATCTATTTTGTACCAATATTAACTGGCTTGTAGCGAACGGCGTCAGTGTAAAAATTATACTTTCAATAATATTTAAAAAATCCCCATACGTAAGTAGTCCACATCAATATGTCTAAAATACAAATTAAATGTGATACGACATAGTTGAAGAAAACAATAGCGATAATAATGATTTTTAAATATTTCATTACAAAAATGGCAGATTTTATGCTTGTCAATACTAATGCTATGTTTATCTGAATTTCAGATAAACTTATCAGGTGGTTCCCGAAATATAGCGATTTGAAAGTGTAAAATAGCTAAAAATATTTATTTGATCTTAGAAATTTCAGAAAGCTTGTAATGTGTGGAATTCAAGAAGATATAAACCCAGAAAATTGCATTTAAAATTAATTTTTTATGATCGATGAAAGGAAAACAATTTTAAAAAGTCATAATTTTCAAGATTTTGATAGCTTTGAACCATCTCAAATTTTTTTCAATCAGTTCAAAACTTGGCTTGTCTTAGTTTTCCGACTATCCGAACATTTTCAGGGGGTGAGAACCAAAAGACATTTTTTATAATGAGGGCCACCCTAATATTTATATAAATTGTAATTTGTAAATGTATTGAAAACAAAAATATGCATTCAAAATAAAAAACTCGTGGCGCTTTATATATATATATATATATATATATATATATATATATATATATATATATATATATATATATATATATATATATATATATATATATATATATATATATATATATATATATATATATATATATATATATATATATATATATATATATATATATATATATATATATATATATATATATATATATATATATATATATATATATATATATATATATATATATATATATATTACATTACATTACAATTTGTAAAACTAAATGTTTACTGTTTTAAATATTTTACAAATAAGACTATAAATTTCCCAAAACTACGTCATTTCCCGATTCAGTTTATTGTTGAAATGTATGTGCTATAGTTTAATATTTAAAAATAATAACATAAGAATCAAAATTTTCTCCAAAATTGTAAAAGTCTTACAAAAAAATTGTATTATTGGATTTAGGTGGATCGGGTATTGTGCGATTGTGCTGTTTGTACAGTTATCCAACAGTTATCCCACTTTAAAGTATACCAATCGACTTAGAATCACTTTTTAAATCGATCTAACGATGTCCGTCCGTCAGACTTGCTGTTCATGTTAACCTTGTGCACAAAGTACAGTTTTGAATATAATTCAATGAAATTTGGCACGTGGAACTTTTATGATACAAGGACGAAGCCTATTAAAATTGGTTGTTATCGGTCTATTATTTCACCTTTGAAATAAGTGTCCAAAACAATTTTGCTTAAACAAAATCAACACGTGATAGAAAAAAAGTAAAAGCTGATTCTTATTTAGCGCGTTAAATTCCATCTAATCCACAATTTTTTATTTAAGACGAAAAATTTTTTTTTTTTTCCCACTGGTGTATCTCCACTTAACTGTAGAAATGCATGGGTATCCTAACTTAACTGTGAATGCAATGAAACTTCGTGCATCGATTTTTATGATACATGGCTTTATTTACTCGTAGTTTTACCGGCTTTGAGATAAAGACGATAAACTGAAACATTTTTGATGTTTTCACTATTAAAATGAAGTTTCTGTAAAAAAAAAGAAATCTTGAATTTAGCATGAAAAAAATTTTTTCGGTCACTTATTTCGAAATATCTCCAAAACTAATGAGCAGTTAAAAATTTGATAGTAGAACAACTTAAAGCTAATTTTATTCCGCATAACTTGGTGTATTATTTATATAAATCGTGTATACCGTTCTCGAGTTATAGTGAAATATACTCGAGTAATCGGCTTATTTAGGGCGCAATATTGGACACGGCCATAAAAAAATACGGATTTCCATCTAGTCCACATACTTTTTTTTTAAAGGAGCACGAACATTTTTTTTTTCGACCAGTGTAATTTACCATAGCTCCCATAAACCCACTTCCGGAAATCGCCCTAAAGTGCATAAAATCATCTAGATGTTAGTAGCAGCGCATTATTCTGTATTTGTATATTTTATTTTACATTTAGTAAAAGTGTTGGTCTACAATTGGCCACAGGTCTAATATAAGTCTCCTTTCCATAGTTTTATGCTCCTACACAATGGTGTAGGGTATCATATGGTCGGTCTGAACCGATTATATCCTTTTTTCTCGTTTTTAGTATATTTTCATTGAATGTCATGACTATTTGCACGTATCCATTTGACATGAAAGACTTAATTATACCCTTCACCACCATAGGTGGTTATTAGGGTGATCGACGCGGTTTTCCAACCGGTTTTAAAACCGGTTTTTTCAGTCAATGTGCTGTCGGTTTTTTCAAAATTATCATTTTTCGAATGTCGAATAGACCGGTTTTTTTAAACACAAAAAAGGGTTTAAAAATAGCATTTTATTTCAGAAAACATGTACTAAATAGTGATATTTGAATCGAAATTTAGGAATAATATTTTAAATATTCATAAAGACTGATTTCTTATGTTTTAAAAATATAGTTTAAGCCTAAATTGGAATTTATTCTGTAAAATTAAACAAATAGATAATTAATAATTATCCTGTATGATTTTTTTAATCTATTGTAATATTTGTAATATTTTTACACCAAATTTAATTTTTTTTAATTTAATAAAAAATATTTCCTTTATTTTTTAAAGGTGTTGTGTTAAAAAAGTTTCACCTGCAGAATCGTTTCAATTGAGACAGGCTTCCATATTAAGCCATGGTTTCTGTTTATGCTGACTGAAACTTAGATGATTTTTTTCTACAATTTTGAAACATAATTATCTTCTAGTCATCTAGATATATAATTTGCTTAGCGTTTTTTCTCTTTCCAGAGCATTCTGAAGCTCCCAAACGACGCACAGTGCCTACACCTCTACTATAACCATGTGATAGTAGAGGTGTAGGCACGTTGTAGGTGTAGGCAAGTTTAAGTTTTGAACTTGGACCATATAGACCTACAGGGGGCGAGTCCACAGGGTCCCAAAATTGGACACCTCGGGTGTCAAATTTGTTAAAACGCACACTGTGAGACGTATAAAATTAAAATTTGGCTTAATTATAAAACTTTTCGTCAAACAAATCCTAATGGAGCCATATTTTGAAATTTTTATCAGGGAGCGGATATAAGAGGATTTATGTGTCTTTTTCTAAGAATTTTTTCTCTTTCTAGAGCTTTTTAAAGCTCCCAGAAGACGCAGAAAATTCTGCTTACTTATAACCCTATTCGTCCTACAACTCCTAACGCAGCCAGATTTTGAAATCTCTATCAGGGAGCGAAAATACGTGGATTTATATATATCTTTCTTAAGCATTGTTTCCTCTCCAAAGCTTTCTGAAGCTCCCAGACGACGTAAGAAACTAAAAATCGGTTTACTTATAAAACTATTCGTTCTACAAATTCTAACAGAGCCAGATGTTTCTATCAGGGACCGAAAAGTTTTGGTATTAAGAACTTTTGAGTTGCTATACTTATTGTTTGCTCTCCAAATCCTATCAAAAACTGATTCTGTATTTCAGCCAGGGAGCGCATTTACAACGATTTTTTTATTTTGAATGGTTTACAAATTTAAAACTTTAATCAATATTATCCCAATAAATTCTAACAGCATCAAATAATTGACTTCGATTAGGGAGAGGAAGGTGTCTAAATGTTGTTCATATTTTTTTCTTTTAATTTTTGGATTTGTTTGTGCATATTTTCATTATTATATTATTTTTCCTGACATTGTCAGGCTTTTACGCTAGTATTTAATAAATTTTAAATTGATTATAAGAATTATTGATTTTTTTAAAGAAATGTAGTCTTTTGATATAAATATTAACTTCTGCAAAAAACCGGTTAACCGGTTTTTTCTAAATTTCAAAAAGTGCAACCGGTTTTTTTAAAATACCAACTATTCGAACTATTCGAAAACCGGTTTCTCAAAAAAGCCGAATAATCGATCACCCTAGTGGTTATGGTATTATGCATTTGTCCTGATGTTTGTAACGCATAGAAAAAGTTATCGAACATCCCATCGACTCAGAATCACTATTTAAATCGATCTAACGATTTTCGTCTGTCTGTCTGGCTGGCTGTCCATGTACAGGTCGCAATTTTAAAGACAATTCAATGAAATTTGGCATGTGGGAATTTTGTGATACAAGAACGAAGCCTATTGAAATTATATCGGTATAATATTTCACCTAGCACTCATATAAATGCCTCCGGAACAGAGCTTTAACACTAAAATTTTAATGAAATTCAGTACAAGTAAGTTTTGTTTAAGTATCAATCTTTTACCAAATTTCATGAAAATCGGTCCACAATTTACCTTAGCTTCCATATATACCCCTCTTCCGAAATTCACTTCCCCTTCTGAAAATCATTTTAACGTGCATAAATTTCATAAACATTGGTTAATATTCGACACACATAAGATTTATATACATCAGTATAAATGGCAGAATCAAATTGAAAATTGGGTGTGAATTAAGATCTCTGATACACTTCCGATGTTACAAATTTTTTTTATTTTAATTCAATAACAATAAGTATATTTATATTTGATTTAAGATAGCCATTTTGTCAAAATCGGTCACACATTTAAAAAAAAAAAAAAAATTAAGAAAAATTTTGAAATGATAGTAGGGTTTTTATCCCGGGAATTTTAGCAAGTTTTCGCTTCCCGATTCCCGGGATTTTTTGTCGGGAATCCCGAGAATTAAAAATTGTTAAAAAATGTGCAATTTTATAATTTTTAAAAATAAAAATTCT
This sequence comes from Protophormia terraenovae, assembly GCA_951394005.1. Lineage (NCBI taxonomy): Eukaryota > Metazoa > Arthropoda > Insecta > Diptera > Calliphoridae > Protophormia > Protophormia terraenovae. Next base: position 86,631,811 of record OX596077.1, on the reverse strand, counting down.
ATAAAAAAAAGTTTATTTATCATAATAAGGCAAATACAATATTGCCGTGCATTTAGTTCGATCTATATAAATACTATATATATAAAAAAAAGAGAAAAAAAGGTATAGCGGTCAAGACCGACAATATGATACCCTACACCATTATGTATGACCATAAAATTTCGGGAAGGGGACTTATATTAGACCAACACTTTTACTAAATGTAAAATAAAATATACAAACACAGAATAATGCGTTGATACTAACATCTACTTGATTTTATGCACTTTAGGACGATTCTCGGAATTGTTTTTATATGGGAACTATGGTAAATTATGGACCGATTCTAATAAAAATTGGCAATGTTGTTTTTACTAATATAAAACTTATTTGTGTCGAATATTAATTTTAAACTAATATTCGTATGGGATTTATGCACGTTAAAGTGACTTTCGGAACAGGGGTTTATATGGGAGCTATGTAGAGTTTTTCACGGGAAATCCCGGGACGAGAATTCCCGGGAATCCCGCCAAATTTTCACTCCCGTAATCCCGGGAAATCAAGCGGGAATTCCCGGGATTTCTTGTGTATGCAAAATGTTTATATTTAACAACTAATATATGGATATTTTAGTATACAATGTGTTTTTTACATTTGTTTTTATTTATTTAATTTGATTTGTTACAAATTTAAATATTTTTAAGGAAATTTCTCAATTTGTTTGATATTTTTCGTATAACGGTCTGAAAACAAAATATCGTTTTCTTTTTCGCTGAATAATTACAAAAAAAAAAAATTGATTTTCATTTTTTTTCTTTGTGGTCAAAAATAATATTTTTAAAATTCGATATTTTTATTAGTATATTTATTAAACGATATGAAGATGCAATTTGCACGCATGTGAAAGTTGTAAGAGGAATCTTTTTAAAATGTCTGGAAACCTCAAACAACAACTTACATTTTTAATGCCCCAACGAAAACGTGAGACTAAAAGTATTCAAACTGTAAAATTCCCTGAGGTTTTCTTAACAACAAGCTTACTTCCGTATAAATATTTAGAGATTTTTCCAAATAGGGTAAATGAAAACCAAGGTATTGATTCGACTTTCGTATGAGTTGTTATATAATAAAAAGTATTCATTCAATATTCAATATTTCAAAAAGAATTAGTTTATAATTTTATGATTAATTTGTTTATTTTAATATTTTTTATCTTTTATTTAACTGAATATTAAAATTTTTAATTATTTATTTTCGGCGGGAATTCCCGGGATCTCGGGAAATTTAAAAATCAATGCCGATTTCCCGGGAGCGGAAAAAGTCCGGGAAAAGAAAAACTCTAGAGCTATGGTTAATCGTACTTATTTTCATAAAATTTGGTGCAAAGATTGATACTTGTACAAAACTTCTTTGCACCGAATTTCATTAAAATATTCTTATTTTGAAGGCATTTTTGAGTCCTACATGCCAAATTTCATTGAATTATCTTCAAAATTGCATCCTGTACTTTGAGCACAAGGTTTACATGGACAGACAGCCGTCCAGCCAGACGGACGTATGTATATATATATATATATATATATATATATTATCTTCGATTGAAGCACTTCGTCACTAAAATCTATTCTCTTCTAATTCTAAAAGAAAGAACAAGGCAAAAATCAAGAGATAAATTACACAAATCAACAGCTGCACAGTGGGGTCAAACGCAAATTTTTTGGTAATAAATCTGTATCTCCTAAACTACTGGTTAGATTAAATTGAAATGTATGGAAGAGTTGCACCCAAAAATTGATTTGTAAAGCTTTTCTAATAATTTTTTCAGGAGTGAAAGATCAATATATATTTTATACACTACTTAAGAATAATGGCGAAAATATTATGATAATATGCTTTTTTATGCAATTACAAAAAGTCGTTTAAAAAATTTACTTTTTTCATGAAATCTGCTCTCCTGCATTCGTTTATGGCCGGGCGGGAAGCAGTTTAGTGTCAAATTATTCTAAATCTATTTTTTGATGAAATATCGTCAAAAAATTTAAAAAAACTTGCGTGACATTTTTTTTATTAATTGACAAAAATTTAACTTTTTCCAAAATTCAGCATATTCGACCAATGCCTGATGTAGGGTGCAAGCCTAAATCAGTTCAAAATTTCTACATTAACCATTTACGAAGCCTTGTCTTTTGAAATATATAAAGAACAAAATTTTTTCTTTAACGGAACTTTGAGAAAAAAGTGAAAGAATTGTACTATATTTTTGTAAAAAGTAGCCGTTTTTCATACCAATTTCAGAGTGCTGACTTTGAATATTTTTCACGTCTAGACGCATTGAGATAATCCAAAAATTCTTTCAGTATGTTATTTTAAAATATATAGCAAATTACAAAATATTTTTAAAAATTTTTTACCTCATATATCCCAGGACTTATTCCCGAAAAACGAAAGAAAGTCGAGGCAAAAAATCAAAAATTCAAAATTCAAGTCAAAATATCTTTTTAACTGTAAGAGATAACTTAGGTTAGTAAGCTTTTTTTTTCTTTATCTTGCCAAGCACTTTACAGAAATATAAAAATCTTTAAAATCGGACTTCATTTTTATAAGTTAGGATTTTTTTAAACTTTTACATAAGCTTAGGTCCTCCTCTGCAACTCTTCCATACATTTCAATTTAATCCAACCAGTAGTTTAGGAGATACAGATTTATTACCAAAAAAGTTGCGTTTGACCCCACTGTGAGCTGTATCTATATATATAAAAGAGTAACGTGACTGACTGACTGGCTGACTGACTGATTCATCATCCCACAGCCCAAACGGCTGAAGCTAGAGAGACGAAATTTGGAACGTAGGTAGGTCTCCCACCATATAGATCCACTAAGACGGGAAAATTCGAATGTTTAGGGGGTAAAAAAGGGTAAAAACGGGTAAAATCGGTAACTTTATATCTCCCAAACTAATAAAGATACAAAAAAGTTGAATAGTTATCGTTATTCATTAAAAAAATAATTGGATAGGTGTCTGGTACTTTGTTGAAAATCGGCCGTTTTAGGTAGAAAACGGGTAAAAACTGTATTTTGGTACTGACACCATATGTATCTTTGAAACCAATCAACATACAGATAAAATGTATGTCGTATTCAAAACTTATCAAAAAATTAGAAACACAAATTTGGTACTTTTTTGAAATTCAAACGTTTAAGGGGTAAAAATCGTACCTATTTTTGGTACTTTTTTCATAAAACATTTCTTTTATATTTATTGAAATCTTCATATGAGTATTTTAATATGGGATACCACTACAATTTTGAAATTTATTGGAATGCAATTTTTGATACTTCGATGGGTGAAAAAAGTACCAAAAAAAGGGGTAAAGGCGGGAAATTACATTTTATTCAAACTTAATAAAGAATTCTCAATTACATTAAACATAGAAACATGAAATTAAGAAAATGTAGATAAGAATTCACAAGAGTGATGAGAGATGTAGGTAAGAATTCAAGAGGATGGACTTCGTGGTACTTTTTTCTTCTTCTATTGGTACTTTTTTGCATTTTCTATAATATTTAACCTAGAAACATGAAATTAAATACGCATGGTCCGATGTTGGAAAGAATTCACAAGGGGGGACTTTTTGGTACTTTTTCGTTCTTCTTATGGTACTTTTTGAATTTTCTATAATTATGAACATAGAAACATGAAATTAGGGATATGTGGTCCTTAGTTAATGAGAATCCATAAGAGGGGACTTTGTAGTACTTTTTTGTTATTTTAATGGTACTTTTTAATATTTAACCTAGAAATATAAAATTAAGAACATGAAGTGCTAAGTGAATGAGAATCCGTAAGTGAGAACTTTGTGGTACTTTTTCGTTCTACTAATGGTACTTTTTGAATTTTCTATAATATTTAACATAGAAACATAAAATTAGAGATATTTGGTCCTAAACGATGAGAATTCATTAGAGGGGACTTTATGGTACTTTTTTGCTCTTCTAATGGTACCTTTTGAATTTTCTATAATATTTAACCCAGAAACATGAAATTAAATTTATGTGGTCTTAAATGAATAAGAGAAGTTTTTGTGGTACTTTTTTGTTCTTCTAATGGTACTTTTTGAATTTTCTGTAAATATGAACCTAGAAACATGAAATTAAAGATATGTGGTCCCAAGTGAATGTGAATTCATATGAAGGGACTTTGTGGTACTTTTTTGTTCTTCCTATGGTACTTTTTTAATTTTCTATAATTGTGAACCTGGAAACATGAAATTAAAAACATGTGGTGCTAAGTGAATGAGAATCCATAATAGTGAACTTTCTGGTACTTTTTTGTTCTTCAAATGGTACTTTTTGAATTTCCAATATTATTTAAAGTAGAAACATGAAATTAAATATGCATGGTCATATGTGAGAAAGAATTCATAAGAGGAGTCTGTGTGGTACTTATTTTGTTCTTCTAATGGTACTTTTTAAATTTTATATAATTATGAATCTAGAAACACGAAATTAAATTATGTAGTCCTAAATGAACGAGAATTCACAAGAAGGGACTTTGTGGTATCTCTTTTCGTTTTTCTAATAGTACTTCTTGAATGTTCTGCAATTTTTATCCTTAGAAACATAAAATTGAAAAAGTAAGGTCCTAAGTGAATCAGAAACCTTAAAATGGTTTTTGTGGTCCTTTTTCTTTATTCTAATATACTTTTTCGTAATTCTGATATTTATTTTTCGTTACTCTAAGATTAGAAACCTGAAATTAAAGTGAAATTGTTATTTATGGATGACATAACATCATTATTAAAAATGTTCCCAAGGGAGCAAATAATCTTAGTTTAAATTTATTATATAGTATGGTTTTTATAAAAAATTTCAGCTAACGAAGTTGCGGGTCTACAGCTCGTTGCACATAATTTTATGTATTTCTTGTTCTTTGTCTCAAATATAGTGTAGATGCACATACATGATTGTGTAGGGTATCATATGGTCGGACTTGACCGACTATATCTTTTATCTCGTTTTAATTTAAATTTTGCAGTACTTAAATTTAAGAAAATGTATTTTTGAAAATTGAACCCTATAATTTTATATTTTCTTACAATATAATTATAGTCCTTATAAGAAGGAATTTTTCTTAACATTTTTGCTGCAACATTTAAATAATAGAAGTATTTTTATTGAAAACAATATTCAATATTTATAGGAAATTCTTTTAGTCAATATTATAATAAAAAAGTGGTCTACAAACATATATTTTTATTTAGAAATAGATTTATGTATTTGCGTGCAAATTATATGAAAATTATAGTTTCTTGTGTTTGGTTTTTATACTTTTTTAGCTATATTGTGTTTTTTCAGAATACTCGGGAATTCCCGGGAATGCCTAAAATAAAATCCCGATTCTCGGGAGTTGAAAAAGGTCGGGAAATTAAAAACCTCAAATGATAGTGATATACAAACTTTTGCTTTAATTGCAATTAAATATTATCGGTACAAAATTATTACCATTATTATTATTATTATTTTCTAACATTTTGCACATTTTTAAAACGTAGACACCATCCTATTAAGCAATTGTCGCATTTAAATGATAAGACTTTGTATATAATATTATTGGAAAACTGTCAAATCTTTCAGTAGAAATGTCTTCTGGAACCTAAGGGATTAAATAGAATGTAAGTTTTTATAATTCCTTACAGTTCTTCTCTCTAGAAATTTAAATGATTCTTAATACATGAAAATATATAGAACAATTACTCTTGGTATATTAAATAACATTTACTAACCATTTCAAGTTTTGGATTTAAACAAATAAAAACTTGAATTGTATACATGTAAGTTAATAAATATTTATTCAACAGTGACTATGACACTAATCAAATAATCACTAGATAATGAATGACACTCATTTGAAATGCACTAAATCTATGCGTGTCATAATTTTCACGTTTAAAATACAACATAAGTACGAGTGTAATACAAAAGAACAGGTAATTATCACAAAATCTTAAAATTAACTAAGAATTTTGATTTAAATAACACAGCACTTCGTACAATGAATTACTTTAATTGTATTCATAATGGTAGACATACAGATTTTTGTATTTGTATGAGTATTCCATTGTCGTAGTTATCTATAGGTTCATAGACAAATTTAGATAAGAAAAACCTCCCAAAAGAAGGTTTTGTGGAAATTAAATGAATACAAAGTCTTTCATGGTCATGCTGCAGTAGGGCATTTGCATTCATTAGAAAATACTTAAATAAGTGAAGAAAGTATAATAGAAATAGTCACAACTTGTAGTTTTTTGAAAAACATAGAAAAAACCCATAAAAATGTGGGAAAATTCATGACCATTTAACTGACGCATTCATAACAACGTCACAAAAGAGTATTATGCATTTATACAAATGTATACTCACATACATAGATTTATAGATGTAGTGACTTCTGTGCAGACAGATATAAACACAAACGTGATGCGACATATGCGACAATTCCTTTTAACGTGATGATTGGCAAATTCCAAAATTCTAAAACTGAAAAGAAAACATAAATAAAATGTGAAAAATACAAAACAAAATTTTATACATACATATATATGTATATTCAAGCAGCATTGAATTGAAGCGTTAATTAACCAAAGTCAAAATCTCACACGTACGTTCAGACTACCCTTGATGATATGACCATTTAAGAATAAAAACAAAACAACAACAACAACAACAATAAAAGGAAAATATCGAAACAGACAAAACAAAATCAAGATGATTCTTTTGCTGCATCGTAATATTCCACAAAGCAAAAAACAGTAAATGCAACATCATCATCAGTCACAACATCTATACATACTTACCAACCCGTAGTCATTGTCGCTATAGCAATATTTTTTAGCTAAAACATTCAGTTGATACTCAACCGTATTATTCGTCCTCGTCCTCATACTAACACTATTCCGGGGAATAAAAAAGCTACAAAAAAATCTGTCTTTTTCCAAGTTTGTGTTTTATCTCCAACACATTGTATTTGGATTTTATCTGTCCTTTGGAGAGCAAGGTCCACGTGAGACGAGTAGGAGATTGAATTCGAGTTTGAGGATGGCGATGATGAAAATAACAAAGATTATGCTTATGGTGGATACAAAGGCCACTCGAGATTATGACAAAGTCAATGACGTTCTTGCCATAAACATTGTCGTCCTCGTTATCACTGTCAGTGTTGCCTACCTGCTGAGTTGTTGTGTCCCCGTGCGACAAAGAACTCATTGGAGCGCACACACATCAGTGATAATCAGCAGCATCCACAAAAGTCACTGTCGCCGAAGAAATATTAATGTATGTATGTAGAAATGTATGTATATGTACAGACAGAAGTAGCAACAATAGATACGATGTTAAGAAATGTCAAATGCCAACATTTTCTATGTAGTATCTGGGCGGGAAATTGCACAGTAATCATTACAGAATCTCAAGGATTTTGAGTACGCAGCAGTTATACGTACACACACTTTATGTACTTACATACATCATGACAAAACGAGAGAAAAAGATATAGTCGGTCAAGCCCGACCATATGATACCCTACACCATTGTGTACATTATAATTCGGGAGGGGTCTTGACTTGGAGTCAGATATGGACCGATACTCATAAGTGTAAAATAAAACATACGAATACAGAATATTACGTTGATGCTGACATTTATATGAATTTATTTACTTTTGGGTGATTCCCGAAAGAGGGCCTTATATGGGAGCTATGGTAAATTATGGACCGATCTTTGTAAAATTTGGCACTATCATTTATGTTCATATAAAACTTATTTTTGTCGAATATTAACTTGATACTAACATTTTAATGGGATTTATGCCCGTTAAAGTGATTTTCTGAAAAGGGATTTATATGGGAGCTATGGTTAATTATGGACCGATCTTTTTAAAAATCGGCACACTTATTTAGACTTATATAAAAGTTATATGTTTCAAATTTCATTAAAATATTTCTATATTTAAGGGATTTATGATCGTTAAACCCTTTTCCGGGAGGACATTTGTATGGGGGCTAGGTGAAATAATGGACCGATCATAACCAATTTCAATAGGCTTCGTCCCTGGACTAAAAGAAACCTGTGTACCAAATTTCATTAATTTTGATTCAAAATTGCGACCTGCAGTTTGATTACAAGGTTTACATGGACGGACAGACGGTCAGACGGACAAACGGACGGACGGACGGACGGACATCGTTAAATCGACTCAGAAAGTGATTCTAAGCCGATTGGTATAAATTAAGGTGGGTCTTAGACCAATATTTTTGGGTGTTACAAACATCAGCACAAACGCATAATACCCTCCCCACCTATGGTGGTGTAGGGTATAAATATACTTTTTTTTTTATCAATGACAATGAAACATTTTTGAAAAAAAAAAAAAAAAAAAATAATGATAATATTCTATTTTATTTTGATTTAGAGTAAAAAGGAGAAACAAATTTATATTATGTATAAATCTTAATATAATATTATGTGTAATACGAGGGTTTTAGTAACAATTCATTTAATTACTTAAAAGAATTATATTATAACTATAATTTATTTTAATTAAACGACTTGTATAAATTTTTATGAGTATACTTAGTTTAGAATATATACTAATTAATGTTATGTTTACACGGCATAATTTCATCTTTATCATATATATATATATATATATATATATACAGTGCTGTGCAATATAATAGGCTATTGTATATTAAATATTTTCTCTTCGATTAAACACTATTTCAGAATAAATGGCTACTATACCTATGACACAAAGCAGCCTAACGGTAGGGCATGCGGAGGGACAGCAATATTAGTTCGTAAAGATATAAAGCATTTTCCAATGCCAGAATACAGAACGGATCATATTCAGGCCACTTCAATAAATATTCCCGATAACAATATAACAATATCCTCTATATATTGTCCTCCAAGATATTCTATTAATCGTAATCAATTTCTTGATTATTTTGCAACTTTAGGCCCAAGATACTTACTGGCCTACAGACCTCAATAAGGTTCCCGATCTTATCGACTTTGCTGTAATTAGAAATGTAAAACGTGAATGTATATCAGTGATTCCTTCACTTGATCTTTCGTTATACCATACACCAACGATCCTGACACTGATTAATAGTCCAAGTCACTTTGAAACACAAAGCTCTTGTTTCCCAAACAAGAAAACAAACTGGTTAAAATACAAAATGTACATAAGCTCCCACTTACCACAAAATATTCCACTGAAAAGCGAAAACGAAATACAATCTGCAGTTAATATCTTCACGGATATCCTGACTAATGCAGCTATATTATCCACACCTTCGCGTTTCTCACGAAGGCCAAAATATATTAAATGTTGCTCAAATGTTGAATCTCTTATTAGGGAAAAAAGGCAACTAAGACGTCAATGGCAAGATTCTCGATCACCAGCCGTCAAAACTAGACTTAATCAATGTATCAAAAGATTACGCTTCGCTCTGAAGAATCAAAAAGAATCCAAATTGAAAACATATCTGCAAAACTTAGACTCTACTAAGGAAACTGATTATAGTCTATGGAAGGCGGTGAAAAATATGCAATGCCCTATTGCATATGAGTCTCCCATACGCCTCCAAAATGGCCAATGGGCAAAAAGTTCTAATGAAAAAGTTGAAGCATTCGCTAGTCATTTAGAACACGTTTTCACTCCAAATAATACAGGTTCAACTCTAAGACCTGTTGTAGTTAGCGACCATATTCACTCTCCATTAAAATTCCGGCTCTCTGCCGTGAAATTAGCAGTAAAAGGTCTGAAGGCAGGAAAATCTCCTGGAACGGACAAAATTACCAGCACAATGATTTGTTTCTTGCCAAACTCGGCTCTAAAATTTATTTTATTCATTTTCAATGCCATTTTACGTACTGGCTACTTTCCAAGTACTTGGAAGTTGTCAGAGATAGTAATGATACCCAAACCTGGAAAAGACGTCACTCAAGTAACATCTTACCGTCCAATAAGCTTATTATCAATTTTTTCGAAATTGTTTGAGAAATTGCTCCTTGAGAGCCTATTATTACATCTTAATAATAATAACAGTATACCTAACCATCAGTTTGGTTTTAGGAGAAAACATGGTACTATTGAAAAAAGTGCATCGAATTACAACTCTCATCAGAAGACGTTTCGAGAGCAAGCAGTATTGCTCTGCGTTATTTATTGACATATCTCAAGCTTTCGATAAAGTCTGGCACGACGGACTAATACATAAAATGACCACGTTACTTCCACAGAACGTTCATAAGTTACTTCGAAATGTGTCCATATAACATTTACCTTACGTAGGGAAAGTTGTCCCCCCATTCGAATAAACAATGTCCAAATACCTGAACAGGATAAAGTAAGATATCTTGGTATTCACCTAGACCGGCGTTTAACATGGACTCGTCATATAGAATCCAAAGTTACTCAAATAAAACTAAAATCTGCCCAAATTCATTGGTTAATTGATCCAAAGTCAGCCCTAGACTTGGACTATAAAGTACTGTTATATAAAGCAGTAATAAAACCTATATGGTTATATGGCATACAGCTCTGGGGAACAGCCTCTTCATCAAACATTGCAAAATTACAGAGAAGACAGTCCAAACTCCTAAGAATAATAACAGGTGCACCATGGTACGTCAGAAATAGCAACATCCACAAGGATCTCAATATTCCTACAATTCGTGAGGAGATAAAGAAGAGTAGCATCAAATATATGAAAAAATTATCTGAACACCCAAACCCTCTCGCTAGGGATCTGCTAACTTTTGAGGGTCACAGACGCCTAAGAAGAATGGAAACACTGGATCTTGGAAGATAATACTACTAATGAAAACCCTACGTTGGATTTTGCAGTGGCAATATCAAGAATAATTTAATTTTAGGTTAAGATTTTAATACTTATTGTAAATTTCTGAAAAAGAAAGATTCAATAAAAAACTAATATATATGTAAAAAAAAAAAAAAAAAAAAAAAAAGATTTAACACTATTTAAAAAAACATTCTCTTAGGAATTTTTGGTACCGTTATTTTTGATATTGTCAATACTAAAAATAATGGGTATTTTTAAGAAGTTTCTT